>CM050163.1:255262362-255299862 GCA_027410445.1 Discoglossus pictus
AACACTTCCTAACATATTAAAGTTGAAGAAATGGGTCAGATGGAAAACATAGAAAAGTAATGACATCTACTGGCAGTAATCAGGTAACACTCAGTGTTTTGGATTCCCTAACCAATTTTCATCTGACCTATTTATAAAGAACCTCCTACACTGAACTGAAATGTGAAAACAATCAGTGATTAACTTTAGGCCCAATCACATACAGTGCCTTGCAAAAGTATTCACCCACCTTGACTTTTAACCTATTTTGTTACATTAGAGCCTTAAATTCAGTCTTTTGTTAATCTGAATTTTATGTGATGGATCAGAACACAATAGTCTAAGTTGGTGAAATGAGAAAAATATATATACATAAAACAATTTTTTAGAAATAGAAAACAGAAAATTGGCATGTGCGTATGTATTCACCCCCTTTGTTATGAAGCCCATAAAAAGCTCTGGTGCAAACAATTACCTTCAGAAGTCACATAATTAGTGAAATGATGTCCACCTGTGTGCAATCTAAGTGTCACATGATTTGTCATTACATATACACACCTTTTTTGAAAGGCCCCAGAGGCTGCAACACCTAAGCAAGAGGCACCACTAACCAAACACTGCCATGAAGACCAAGGAACTCTCCAAACAAGTAAGGGACAATGTTGTTGAGAAGTTCAAGTCAGGGTTAGGTTATAAAAAAATATTCAAATATTTTATGATCCCCAGGAGCACCATCAAATCTATCATAACCAAATGGAAAGAACATGGCACAAACAGCAAACCTGCCAAGAGACAGCCACCCACCAAAAAAAACCTCACAGACTGGGCAAGGAGGGCATTAATCAGAGAGGCAGCACAGATACCTAAAGGTAACCCTGGAGGAGCTGCAGAGTTCCACAGCAGAGACTGGAGTATCTGTACATAGGACGACAATAAGCCGTACACTCCATAGAGTTGTGCTTTTTGGCAGAGTGGCCAGAAGAAAGCCATTACTTTCAGCAAAAAAACAAACTGGCACGTTTTGAAATTGCGAAAAAGCACGTGGGAGACTCTGAAAATGTAGGTAGGTGCTCTGGTCTGATGAGACTATAATTGAACTTTTCGGCCATCAAAGAGAACACTATGTCTTGCCCAAACCCAACATATCTCATTACCCAAAGAACACCTTCTTTCACCTTTTTCAGCAGCTGTGACTGGGAAACTGGTCATAGTTGAGGGAAAGATGGATGGTGCTAAATACAGGGATATTCTTGGGCAAAACCTGTACCACTCTGTGCGTGATTTGAGGTTAGGACAGAGGTTCACCTTCCAGCAGGACAATGACCCCAAACACACTGCTAAAGTGACACTTGGGTGGTTTAAGGGGAAAGATGTAAATGTGTTGGAAAGGCCTAGTCATAGCCCAGACCTCAATCCAATAGAAAATCTGTGGTCAGACTTAAAGATTGCTGTTCACAAGCGCAAACCATCCAACTTGAAGGAGCTGGAGCAGTTTTGCAATGAGGAATGGGGTGAATAGTTATGCACATTGACTGTTATTTTGTCCTATTTGTTGTTTGCTTCACAACAAAAAACAACAACATCTTCAAAGTTGTGGTCATGTTCTGTAAATTAAATTATGCAAATCCTCAAACAGTCCATGTTAATTCCAGGTTGTGAGGCAACAAAGCACGAAAAATGCCAAAAGGGGGTTTATACTTTTGTAAGGCACTGTATTTACCGTTTTACAATATAATCTTATGCGGACTACCATTAGTATTATTATATATTTTGAATGAGTGAGGTAGACAAAAGGACCAAAACAGATCTACTGAAAAGCAAGTACCCATAACTTGGGCCTCATTCTATTATCGACCGTAGGAGATACGGGGCTGCAAGGACTGGCCGCAGGCTATTTGAGAGGGGGTTGCTATTAATCCTCATGTCCCCCATTATGATCCCTAGCATTTACAGAGCTTTACAGTGCCATCTTGAATTTATTTTTTCATTTAAAGTTTTCAGACCTTTCGGCCGGTTGCATGATATGCGGCCGGCCTTAAGGGGGATATCCTTGCGGCGCCGTCTATTTGAATTGCAAGGTAAAGGTAGCTCTACACGGGGCCGTAAGAGGGCCGCAAGGAATCGCAGCTTTGCGGCCGCTTTACGGCCGATAATAGAATGAGGCCCCAAGTGTCTAAAGGCCTAAGGCGTACACCATGGGTTATTGTTTTTCTGTGGTTAAGGTGACACAGCAAGGTCCCAGTTCAGCAAAAAAAAAACAAACAAAAAAAAAAACAAAAAAAACACATTCATATTTTTGAGAGGTGTTTGATATCTAACCTTGAAAGTTGGGCATTTAAGCCCAATGTATATTAAAAAGGTCATTAATCTTTCCTAATATTTCATGTTTATTTATCTCATAATGGCGTTTGATCAGTCACAAGAACAAGTCCAATTGGATCAATAGTGACAGACTTAAGCATTAAAGTCTTATTATTCTAAGATAAAATGGGAATGCCATCAACCTCAGCTATGAAAGGTAAGATGTCAAAATCTAAGTCAAGCACGTTAAGAGAAATATTTGTCATTTTGGACCAATTTATTAATGAAACCAAAAAGTACAATCTTTTGCTTTCTAAATGTCCATATATAGATATCCAATTGCTAAAGCAAACGTTTAAAACCCTGCCACATACCAGATTTTACTTTTCGTCTCAATAATGTTAAAATCAAATTTAAAGGTGCTACAAAAAAAATAAAAAAATAATATATATATATATATATATATATATATATATATATTTCTTCAAAACCCCCCAAACTATTTGAAGCCCGGAAGAGCACCAGAAGCTAGTTTTTGAAGCTTGGATTTTGAGGCATAGGAGCCCCTTCAAAAGGCAAAGAGCTGGATACAGTCATTAGCTGTCCTGCATGGATCCTCTCATTCACACGCAGCTCACAGCCATCCTGAAGCATGCGGACAGCAATCCGGGCAATGTTCATAGAATCATCCAGGCCACTGTGCAGACGCCCATTATAGTTCATACCCAACTTCTCCAACATGATAATCAGCTTTGTCTGGTTCCTTGGCACCTGTTAAAAAATATGTATTAGATTGATAAAACCAGTTACATCTGTACTTTTTTTTTTTTTTTTACACCGTTTACCCTATGGTGTTAAACTAATCCTTGTTGTACATCTCAGACTTTGCTTGCAAAGCAAAAATACTTACACAAAAAATGTAATCATAAGAAAACCATGAAAAAAAAAAAAAAAAGAGAAAAGTTAAGCAAACTTCATTCAAACAAACAGGCGATGCTTACTTGGGGTGGGGGGGGGGGGGGGAGACATCAAAACAGTAAATCAGAATACGCTATTCTGAGACCTTAATTTGAAAAAACAAAAAGCATTCTGTTGCATTCTAAAAAAGGTTATTTGATAACGTGTCAAAGAAAAAAAAATTGATTCCCTATCCCTTGAAGTAGTATGAGGATATATACCAAGCTAAACTGCTTGATAATCTGAAGAAATAAACATCTGTAAGGTGGACAATACACCATTATTACTAATTACTAATGTTCCAGGTTCTTATATGAACATAATGAAATTTCCCTAGATCAGAAGTTGTAGTATAGTGTTAAAAATAGACAATGGAGGGAGGAAAAAAAAAAACTTGAGGCAGGTGTGTCTCATTCTGAGATTAGCTGTATGATACACAGTTAAAAAATAAATGTTGATTACCATCATTTTAAATGGCAAACCACCTACATAACAGTGCTCAATATTTAGCTGTTCCTGCTAAAGGGAGTACATTATTAGCATGCATTAAGAGGGGTATTGAAGAAAGAGAAGTAAGCGTATTTCTGCATAGTGAGGTGGGGAAAAGTATTTGAACCCCTGCTGATTTTGAACGTTTGGCCACTGACAAAGAAATTATCAGTCTATAATTTTAATGGTAGGTGTATTAACAGTGAGAGATAGAATAACAAAAAAAAAAACAACTAAAAAACGCATGTCAAAAAAGTAAAAAATTGATTTGCAGGTCAATGAGGGAAATAAGTATTTGACCCCTTCGACTTAGTACTTGGTGGCAAAACCACTGTTGGCAATCACAGAGGTCAGATGTTTCTTGTAGTTGGACACCAGGTTTGCACACATCTCAGGAGGGATTTTGTCCCACTCCTCTTTGTAGATCCTCTCCAAGTCATTAAGGCTTCGAGGCTGATGTTTGTCAACTCAAACCTTCAGCTCCCTCCACTGGCTAGGCCACTCCAGGACCTTAATGTGCTTCTTCTTGAGACACTCCTTTGTTGCCTTGGTTGTGCGTTTTGGGTCATTGCCATGCTGGAATAACCATCCCGACCCATTTGCAATGCCCTGGCTGAGGGAAGGAAATTCTCACCCAAGATGTGACGGTACACGACCCCATCCATCGTCCCTTTGATGCGGTGCAGTTATCTTTTTTTTTTATTATTACATTTAAAAAATGACAACAGATAATGTGCACATTTTTTTTCACACAGTGAAGAGCAAGTACAAGTACTGTGGAACTCTCTACCAAAGGAGGTTGAAATAGAAGATTCAACAGAAAGCTTTAAAAAAAAAAAAAAAAAAAAAAAAAGCATAAATAGAATAGGAGGAATGCTAAATCAGGAATTTCATTGCCAGATTTCATTGAAGTATCCCCCCCCTCCATTATGAGACAGCTGATCCAGAGCAAAATACTATTAACAAATCACATAATACAAAAAAAGAGTGGAGAGCTAAAAAGATGGAATTTGATATGGTTTTCCGGCCTCAATGTTACTAGGTTTCTGTGAAACATGCTTAGAAAACAACACACACAATACCATAGCAAAAGATAATGGTACAGTACTAATATGAGTAGAGGAATAAACTCTATTCACAGCTTTTCTTTTACTGGTTTAAATTTATATCATACACTAGTATGACATGACCAACTTTATATTTAATTTCCATCCACCTTCTATGCTTTTTTTTTTACTTTGAATGCAGGTATCTGTATCTATACTATTGCGTACATGGATGTTTGATGTATACATGTTTGTGGGGCAGTACAACCTGTTCAAACACCATGGAGAAAGGGGAGGTATCTTTACAAACCTTATAAAAATTTCCATAAGATTTGCGAATGTTGATCCACTTCTTTGCAAACCGAGGATATTTGATGCGGCTAACGCGACACTGCATGTTCAGGAATTTGCTCATATCCCAAGACCTTCACAAAAAGAAAATAACATTTAAATTATATTTTAAGAGACATATTATTTAAAAGCAGCCCTTCCAAGTTGAAAACAATATTTCTACACCATTTTCCTATGTGGGCAGAAGAAAACCATGAATTATTTCCATGGCCAATTACCATTTCCCTTTAGATTAAAATTTAGCTGACTAATATTGCTAAACATCAAATATACAAAAAAAAAGGCAATTTCTTTATGAAATTGATACTTGAAAACATTTTAGCAATACTTTCATAGATGTATACATTTAAAAGCAAACAAGACTTCTAGAAAATGCCACTGAAGGAATTCTCCATGTCCATAAAAGACATGTCAATGGAATAAGAGTTTGTCAGACGGAGTTATTTAAATGACTTGTTTTATATCTGACATTATATATTTTTAAACTACTCCACCTATGACACAGAACAGCCAACAGATAATATTGGATGGCAGCATTGTGGAGGTATACAATTTGATGACAACTGAAAAGGTTAACAAATATTAATACATCCCAGGAGTTGGTGATTTTCCCTATTCCTCAGTTGAAAAACTCCCACACAATAGTAAGAGGAGAGGTTTCATGATCAGTATCAAAGTGTGTACTACTATACACAAATATTTCACAATGACAAATGTCAGCAGAACTTACTTTAAGGAAACTTAGAAAATCAAGTCTCAAACAATTAATAAAATATTTACTTTTTCCCCACACAACACAAATTTAAAGAAGGAGATTATAAAAAAGACTGACAAATTGTTGACTTCAAGCACAAGACTCATTTCCTTAAATAAAAAATAAAACTACCATATTAAAAAAAACGAAAAAAGAAAAAAAAAAACAGTATAATTATTTGTCTTTGGGTCAACAGAACATATTTTCATTAAACACTTTGACCATCTTACCCATCTGTCAGTATTGCATATTTGTACTTTGTACCAAGTTCCTTTTCTCGCATCCAGTCTACAACATTTCTAAGAACGACAGGAAACGTTTCAGCCTGGTCAACAATTTCCTGTGAGAAATAAATCAATTATCATCATCATCATTATTATTATTATTATTATTATTATTATTATTATTATTATTATTAATAAATGTACTTTACATCAGTGAGCCCTAAACCAACATATAACAAAAACGCACAACCTTTGATGCTAAATGTTAAAAGGGTCACTATGATGATACGTTTCCATGACCTAAATAGTAAAGATCAGTATAAACAACACTTGAAAAATATGGGAGTGGGGGGTTCAAACATCAATTGAATAATTACTCCCTCACCATCTTTAGGCTGAATCTCTTTATTTTTCTCACAATAAATTAGTAAAATGTTTAAATACTGATCTTTACTATTAAAAAGGTCATAAAAAAAGTTAGACCATTACATTTTCGGGGGAATGTGAGAAGAGCAGTTTTAAGTCGTAATTACTTGTTACTTACTGATTGCTGTACAATAAAAATGCAAAATGACAAATAGAACACAATTGTAAACAACACAAAATACATTTTAAATAGCGATTTAAGCTATGAATTATTAATGAACTGAAAGATTACATCTATACGTCTTTATTTCCAAAGACTATGCTTTTCTCCTAATAATGGGTGAACAGCTGCCCTGCATAGATTACAAGTTCAAAAAAGTTTATTCAATAAAAAGTTACATTTCCATCTGCAGTTCTTAAAAAAGGGCAAAATTCACCAAAACACTAATTTTTCTTACATGAAAGAAGCTCACATGTGTATGTAAAAGTTTTGGCACTTGCCTTTTATTGCTACAAGACATCTGTACATTGGGTGAATTGAGCGGCTGTAGAACACAGGACATGAATGTAACTACCAGGGTCTAGAACTGTAGTCTAACTGGGTAATAGAAAAATCAAGAGCCAACCGGCTCAGAGCTTAGGGTCAGTGACAAACTAAATTAAAATGGCAGCTTTCGCTCTCCACACATGTAAACCTGTTATGGAAATAATCATGATTAGAATATCCTAAATGATTTTTAAAACAAAAGATAATGTTGAGCACATTATGCGGCAGGAATAGGAATAATTTGTAAGTTGCATAACAGCAACATTAATTTTCAGGAAAAACAACCGTTTCTACAAGGCCTTAAAGGATACAGAAGGTTTCTGCATTTCATTAAATATGTAATATACCTATGTATTTGCTGCTTTATAAATAATATTTATTTGTATGTACTTTGTTTCATTCATACCTAGTAAAACCCAGTACCCTTCCATATGCCTTTAAGTATTAGTGATATTATCTTATTTACCTGGGTTATTCCTGTAAGCTTAACGCAGAATTCAGAAAGCTGCGACTTAATTTCTGGTTTTACATAACGCTGAAATGTCTCCTCCTAAAAGAAAAACATTTAAAGATATGACGGTTAATCAGTGTGTTATGAATGCATTTCAAAATATCCTGGGAATAGGTGGTTAGCAAAACAGCAAAACACGGCCTGCTATGCAACTCAGGAGTGATTTACTGTAGAGAAGAGACTAGTAGAGTGTATAGACAGTTTTTTTTTTTTTTTAAATAATCTGTAAAATGAAATTAAAGAGACACTATCACCCCAACAGGATGGTCCCACGAATGCATATCAGTTCCTAGTTGGGGACTGTAGCTCTATCCCACTGAGTTTTTCCAAGAATTGTGTGGGGCTGAACCAAGTGTACTCCAATACAGATCTATGTGATGTTATACTAGGCTGCAACCTCTAGAATGGAGCAGTGATTTCAGAGATCAGTGATGTAAGAAATAAAAACAATATATATATATAAAATAAAAATAAAATAAAAAAACACACACAATAAAAATATATTTTGAGAAAAAGGCCAAGGTAGTCATTATTGACATGTTTATACATAAATAATATTTAACCATTTTAAAAAGAAAATCAGAACAGAATTGAATATAAGAACTGGAGACTCTACGGGCATTTAATGGCGGCCAGTGATCACTCAAACTGTAACAAAACACATACCTGTTTAAAGGAGCACAAAACAGATCAAATCTTTTTAATGTGAATGCTTATGTGTGGACTACCCTATTTTGTGTCAACCTACCCTAATGTCATACAGGGTATCTGGTATGTATATTGTGTAGGTATATGCTTCATAAACCTGGTACACTTTGTAGTCAAAGTTTGTTTTGGACTACAGATAAACACAGACTGAAGAGATTCATGGTTTGATGTTATTTTTAACTAGTAGGTTTTCTTATTTTTGTTTTGGTCAATGAAACAAAGCAAACAGTCAGGATACTCTACCAGGTTTATGAAGCACACGTCCACCCAAAGCACATACTAGACTCCCTGAGTGATCTACGGGAGGGAGGAAGAAAAAAAGAAGTCCAGACATAAGCATTAACACACACTATATTAAAGTCATAGTTACTTTGCTTTTCATACTGCTTACACAGGCATTGTGTGTCTGGCATTTGATTCTCACTATGAAGGACAACTGGAAACAGACTAAGCAACCATGTAACGCAGGTTTCCTTCTGATGAAGCATAATGATAAACTCTTAACATATTGTCTTTGGTGGTAGGTTTAGCATTTAAAGTTTAACAACAAGTTTAAAAACAGTTGTTGAATGAAGATGGGAGTTGTTTTTAAATCTAATTATTTAAATAAAGTATGCTGAATAGAACAGGGGAATTGCATTTTTAACAATAACAGAAAATTAGACTTGGTAGCATTTAACTTCCATGGAAACTATTTATACTAGTAGTTTCCAAACTTATTTCCCCACAGCACCTTATACACATTAACCAAGGTCTTGGTGGACCACTTGAGCACTGTTAAAGGCTCTTGTGATAATTGTGTAGTATTGGAAAATAGTACACTTCCAGACTACTGGTGGTCTGTGGAAAAAAAAGTTTGAGAACCTCTGATCTATACCATAATCCGCAGATAACTTACAATTTCCAAAGTCTTTGTATTTAGCAAGACTATGGGGAACTCTATGATCTCATGGACGTAGTCTGGAGAATTTCCCTCTTCACATGTGGCTTCAAAGTCAATAACACAGATGTAATCATAGTAACGGTCAGTGCCATTTTGATTCTTGGTCACCGTAGTTGTCAGCTTCTGCTTTTTGAGGTAATTCTTCAGACGTTTCTTGAGAACATCTTTGACACCTCTGAGAGGGAGAGGAAGAGGGAAATAAATAAAGACTTATTTATGAAATAGGAGTAGAAATAATAGCTTTTAAAACATTACAAATGATTGCATCAATTAATAATAAATAGTCCACATTAAAAAGATCAAAAGAGATCTAAAAAGGTTGAACTTGATGGACTAACTCTTTATTCAACCTCCAATACTATACTATTAATAATTATTTAATCAACAAATTAATTAATAACTAATCCGCATATTGCAGATCAGAGGAGATCTTAACAGGTTGAACTTGATGGACTGAAAGTCTTTTTTCAACCTTAATTACTATGGGCCTTATTCTATTATCGGCCGTAAGGCTGCGATTCCTTGCGGGGGGTCTGTTACCTCGCAATTCTATTATACGGCCCCGCAAGGATCTCCCCTTAAGGCCGGCCGCATATCTTGGAACCGGCCGTAAGCTCCAAAATGTTTGAAGTCAAATATAAATTGAAGACTGCACTGTAAATCTTTGTAAATGCTAGGGATCATATTGGGGAACATGAGGATTAATAGCAACCCCCTCTCAAGCTTGCACATCAGCCCAAATCCGAGTTTACATTAACTGTTTATTTTCCGGCCGCAGCGTGGCCAGGTCTGAGGTGCTCCAAGCACTCTGGACTTTTTACATGGATATTTGACATATATTAAAAAATAATTTATTTACGGATTTAAGTATAGGGGAATGTTGTGCTATTTTTTGCTAACACCTAAAATCACTTTATAGTCTCCTCAGAGTGCATGATGGCTTTATTTGGGCTATATTTTGTGCTTAAATTGGTGCTAGCGGGACCTTTTTCCTGCAAGTAAGCTGCGGCTCCGTTTTAGCCTTGCAGAGAGGGTTCCCGGAGCAATTGAATTGCAAATAGGATTTTCTTGCGGCCGATTCTCTTGCGGCCGTTTTAGATCAAAGGCTTTCCTCCGGCGCGAGCGGCCGCAAGGGATAGCAAGGCACCGGCCGCAAGCCTGCCGGAATCCCCGGCCGGAGGGGAATAGAATAGCCGGATAGCTTGCGGCCGGTCCTTGCGGCCCTGCATCTCCTACGGCCGCTAATAGAATGAGGGACTATGTAACTATGCATTGAGATAAGATTAACACTTCCAAAATAATAATAATAATAATAATAATAATAATAATAAACATAAGAATTTGATGTATAAATACTTACATTTGGTAAAAAATAGTCTAATGACATGATTTGAATCACAATAGAGAATTCATGTCACTCTTGCCTATGTACATTTTCATTGTGAATTAAAAGCTAGGTAGGGAAGGGAGATATGAATGCCCTATACGGATTAGAGCCATGTCTGAGAGTGCCACATTTCTGTATGAACGATGCATGTTATTTATGGTTATTCAGGACCTTGATGCTGTAGGCATTTTTTTTTTTTTTTTTTTTAAGAGACGATTTCCACAACTGGTGTATAGATTTTCTTATTGTTCACATTATAAACGTGTTTTTTTTAAGTTTTCTTACGGAAGTTTTCTGGATTTTACTAAATACATAAATGTAAAAAGATCCACAGGTAGATTTATATATGTTATTTTATTTAGTGCTTATAAGTCTGCGAGTTTCAATCCTGCGCAGTGCTTTAGGGAAAGCGCTATGACACTGGATTCCAAGCTCAAAGACAGGGCCATACACTCTTTGCAATGTATGAATCTTTAACTTGTCATTGCCTGTAACTTAACTTATGTATAGCGCTACGGAATATGTTGGCGCGTTACAAATAAACGATAATAATAATAATAATAATAAGCGTTTTTTACTGCCTAAAAATCAAACAAATAGTCCCTATATCTGACTATGTAGTACTTGCTATTGAGAATCTCATAAACGAAAATCGGTGACCATCTCTGCAACATACTATGGAGACATGGTCTCTGATGGGCTAGGACACTAAACATCCAGCTGCATATGCTGCAAAGGGCAGTCCAATACAGGAAATATTTGTTTAATTTCAGACAGTAAAAATAGAGCTTACAAGCACTTCTTTTTTTGTCCTGTTTTGCCTAAATTGACGAGTCAGATTTGCCTTGAATCATGACAGGGAAGTCATGTCACACTTGCCTACATAATTTTGAACTTCCGGCCCTGCAATTTTAAAATCAAATAATCTCTAGACTATTTGTAACAAGGACTAACAAAGACAGAACTAAAAATTGATGTAAGCAAGGGTGACATGAATTTACTATAGTGAATCAAGTCATTTAGAGACTATTTTTAGTAAAATTTAAAATAAGGTACACACCAAATGGATCCAAGTCGCATTCCTTAATATTGATGTGAATGTGTTAATCTCCTGTAAAAACTTTGTCATGATTTTTTTGAGCCTAAAGTAAATGGTTTAAGTATGTACACCAGGTAGGTATAGACAATACCAGTTTTAAGCTTTTAGGAACCTACAGCAGCCTAGTCTTGTTTTTTTTATGGATAGAAACAGATTGTTTAAGGATTAAGACAAGAATATAAATATAAATTTAGATTGTGTGATGTAATGATAGAGATTATATATATATATATATATATATATATATATATATATATATATATATATATATATATATATATATATATTTTTTTTTTTAAAGTACCTGAATCTATGTTTGTAAATCTTACATATCAGATACACCCAGATGATGATTGCTAATAACTGCAAATTATTCCAAGGGTCCATACGCAGAGAAAAAAATAAAAATAAACAGGGGACAAGTCTTATTTATGGTAGTAATTAAAACTAAAAAAGTGCTGGCTGATTAATTGTGTAAGGATTATATCTGCAGCAACAAGCACTATTCTCTGCGCATATAGAGATTTCTTAAATTGAAAATCAGTCTACACTTTACAAGGCTATTCCCTATTTTGTAACCATACTGCCATTCAGGACCTTGCTACACAATTAATTTAGTAATTAAAACTTCAGAAAAAGTCCACAATATGGACGAAATGGCCCGTTGGCACTCATTTTTTTTTTAAGTGGAACAAGTTCAACTCCAGGAGAGAAGGGCTGCATTTGGTGTTTTTTGACGAAGGGGGAGATTTGGAGAGATGGAAACTGAATTGCAAGTACTCTGTGACTGCTATATGTTACTTCCACTACAGTGTGCAATGGTCCTAACTCCTTGTATGTCTTTTATTACATCTTTTTTTGCATTGTAGAGCAGCCATTTAACGGTTAGAATTTGATTGAAACTTGTTGTCCCACTTTTTTGTTTTTAATAGTGAATTTTTTGTGCTTTTAAACCTTAGTAACGCTATGATATTCAGTATATCCTGTAATAACATGATTATCAGTGTATTTTGAAATATGAGGATTGTCTATTGGTGGTACATTGTAAATCATCCAGAGATTGTTTCCCCTTATTATACGGATACCAATATATTGGTGCAAAAGGGAAGGAACTGGTGATTGTATCTGGTTAACATATCAACAATTTTAGACCCTAACAATTAAGGCAAATATTTGAAAGCACCTTTTTAAGTCACTAATCGGCGTAGCTTCCAGGTCAAAAAGTATCCAATTAAAGTAATTTAGATTATTTAGTTAAAACTTACGTACAAAATAGGAAATATTCTGGTTATTTTTATTCTTGTATATGTTACCTTGAATGCTGCTATTTTTAAGCAGAAATGTATTTCCAGGATGCTCTTACCTCCTGTCATTAATCAGGAGGGAGATTAACAGAAAGGATAGGACCCATTTTGTTTAAACATAATAATGGAAGAGGCTTTAACACTAAAGTGTTAAAAATAGTGAAGTGAAAACAATTTGAATATCCTTACCAATATTAGAAGCTTGAGTGATATATAGTGGATACAAAAAGTCTCCAGAACCATAATGAGATTGTGACGCAACTTCAGAAATAAAGATAAATATCAGACATCTTTTCTTCTTTAATATGACCTTGAAAACGACATTAAAGTTAAAAAAAAAAAAAAATTGTTGTAGTTTTTACGGTGTTGTTTTTCACAACACACTGTATAAGTATGCACCCCACACCCAGATTAATATCTTGCTGTAGTACCTTTTCCAGTTATTTTGCAGCACGTCTTTTTTGGATAAGCCTTGATCACTTTTTCACATCTGGACTTTCCAGTGAAGTTGAAGTTCCATCAAATTGCTAGAATATCTCCTGTGCATAGAACTCGTCAGGTCATGCCATAGGTTTTCTATATGATGGAGGACTAGGTACTTCTAGGACTTAGACCTTTCTTTTTTGGAAACATTTCTTGGTTGACTTGGATGTGTGATCCTGCTCATCTTTCTGCCAGAGACCAGCAGGTATTGTGACAAAATAATTTGAGCTATTCATTTTCCTATCTATCATGAGTTAAGCCTCTGTCCCAGCTGGGGAGAAGCAACCCCATGCATGAGGGTGCTGCCATCGCACTCACCACCACCATGCTTCACAATAGGTATTGTGTTCTTTGGATGATGAGCTATGTTGTCTTTGTGCCAACAAAATCTTTTATAATTAAGGAAAAAAGTTGATTCTTTGTCTCATCAAAACATAGGGCATTTGCCCATTTGATTTGGCATAATTCAGTGTAAATTTTCTCCTTATTGATGCTCACAGTGCTCCATAGTAAATCCAACGCCTTTCATAGTAGTGTATAACCCTCTCCTTATTGGTACTTTTCAACAGTAGGATCCGGTAGATGTTTTGCCAGCTCCCTGCTGACTATGGCTACCCATAGAAGCTATAAACCAAAAAAGTTTCAAGTAAAACCTACAGGAACATCTGAGATTTATTTGGAGTTAATCATTCACTTTCACTGATGCCAGGTATATGATAACTAACCTTTAGACATGGTTTTGAATGTGATCAGTTAACTTATGCAACTAGGGTGTTCTAGGTTATTTGAATCTTACATTATTTTTCGTAATTATTCTTTTTTCCCCCTCAATATTTTTTTTTTTGGTTGCAAGGTCACATTAAAGACTGAAAAATGGTCGACATTATTTCTGGCTTTACTTCACAAAATAAACCTAGAATTTAAATAAGGGCATCAAGACTTTTTATATTTACAGTAGATATACATAATAATTATAAACACATACCTAGTGTCAAGTTTATATTCTGTAAGTTTTGACTTAAGTTCTTCTTTGCTCATCCTATTCACACAGCCGTTGGCAATGGCAATTTCTTTGTACACTGGATCACTGAAGTCACTCATACAGGAAGTGAATGACATTTTTATCTGGTCGTCTTGACCATCAAGTCTGCTCCTCTGTTTGATCTGTAAGAAAATAAATGGATTCAATTAAAATAAAATAAAAAAGCCATGACTAAAGATGTTATGCAGGAAAAAAAAATAAAGAAATAATTTCCCCCACTTAACTATATATGTATTAGATGTTAATACACTGAAAATAAGATCAGAAAAAAGCAGGTGCACAATACAGATGTATAACTGTATATCTTGAAATGTATATCTTGAATATAGAGCCTTTAAAAAAACATTACTTATCCACTCATATTTTCCCAGACTGTGCAGATTTCTTCCTTACTATTATCTTCTTGCAAAACTCTTCCTCCTGCGCTACTAATCTAAAGAAAAAAAGAATCAATTTCGGACTGGAAACCATAGCAGAAAGAAACCAACAAGTGGGAGCTGCAGGTCTTTTTGTTAAGGTTTCATATAAAGATTTAATTTCACCTCCTAAGTAACTGGTTTGGTATTTTGAAATTAAAGGGCCGCTGTAATCCAAAGATGTTTATTTTGCACTTAAGGTATATATTTTTTTTAAACCTTACAAAAAAAAAAATATATATATATATATATTTGTAGATGTGTTTCGATCAATTCAGAAGCAACAAGAGGCTCTCTTCTAGCATTTTACAGGAAACAAAATGTGCAATATACATACTGCATGGGGGGGGGGGGTACTATACTGCATGGGGGGGGGGGGGGGGGTACTGTACTGCAACTCATTATGTCTATATTCCCATTCAGTTGAATTTAATCAGATAAACAAATTTACAGGCTCTCCACAAGATTAAAATTTACATGTAGGATAAAAAAGACAAAACATATGTTTTATTAAATGTTATTTTCTGTGATTTATTGGTAGAGTTCTTACATATAATTTATTTGACATGCAAAACAGTCTGGTAATGTATAATACATATTCTTTTAAATGCATGATAGGAGGTTAGGTACTACAATAGTCATTTAACCAACATCCCAATCTGGGGGTTAATAAAGATGGTCAGAGGCCTGAAGTATTTAGTAGATACAGCCATTTCCATCCCTGGTGTATCCTTACATTATAACCTCTAAAGTACCATGCTCTTCAAACCAGAGATAAGCATATGAAAAGAAAAAAAAAAAGACACTGCCCAGTCATATACACTGTGACCTCACTACCCGCCCATACACACTGTGACCTCACTACCCAGCCATATACACTGTGACAAATGTGACCTCACTACCCAGCCATATACACTGTGGTAGATGTGACCTCACTACTCGCCCATACACACTGTGACCTCACTACCCAGCCATATACACTGTGATAGATGTGACCTCACTACCCAGCCATATACACTGTGGTAGATGTGACCTCACTACCCGCCCATACACACTGTGACCTCACTACCCAGCCATATACACTGTGACAGATGTGACCTCACTGCCCAGCCGTATACACTGTGGTAGATGTGACCTCACTGCCCAGCCGTATACACTGTGGTAGATGTGACCTCACTGCCCAGCCGTATACACTGTGGTAGATGTGACCTCACTGCCCAGCCGTATACACTGTGGTAGATGTGACCTCACTGCCCAGCCGTATACACTGTGGTAGATGTGACCTCACTGCCCAGCCGTATACACTGTGGTAGATGTGACCTCACTGCCCAGCCGTATACACTGTGGTAGATGTGACCTCACTGCCCAGCCGTATACACTGTGGTAGATGTGACCTCACTGCCCAGCCGTATACACTGTGATAGATGTGACCTCACTGCCCAGCCATATACACTGTGATAGATGTGACCTCACTGCCCAGTCATATACACTGTGATAGATGTGACCTCACTGCCCAGTCATATACACTGTGATAGATGTGACCTCACTGCCAAGCCATATACACTGTGATAGATGTGACCTCACTGCCCAGTCATATACACTGTGATAGATGTGACCTCACTGCCCAGTCATATACACTGTGATAGATGTGACCTCACTGCCCAGTCATATACACTGTGATAGATGTGACCTCACTGCCCAGTCATATACACTGTGATAGATGTGACCTCACTGCCCAGCCATATACACTGCGATAGATGTGACCTCACTGCCCAGCCATATACACTGCGATAGATGTGACCTCACTGCCCAGTCATATACACTGCGATAGATGTGACCTCACTGCCCAGTCATATACACTGTGATATATGTGACCTCACTGCCCAGTCATATACACTGTGATAGATGTGACCTCACTGCCCAGCCATATACACTGTGATAGATGTGACCTCACTGCCCAGTCATATACACTGTGATAGATGTGACCTCACTGCCCAGTCATATACACTGTGATAGATGTGACCTCACTGCCCAGTCATATACACTGTGATAGATGTGACCTCACTGCCCAGTCATATACACTGTGATAGATGTGACCTCACTGCCCAGTCATATACACTGTGATAGATGTGACCTCACTGCCCAGCCATATACACTGTGATAGATGTGACCTCACTGCCCAGCCATATACACTGTGATAGATGTGACCTCACTGCCCAGTCATATACACTGTGATAGATGTGACCTCACTGCCCAATCATATACACTGTGATAGATGTGACCTCACTGCCCAGTCATATACACTGTGATAGATGTGACCTCACTGCCCAGCCATATACACTGTGATAGATGTGACCTCACTGCCAAGCCATATACACTGTGATAGATGTGACCTCACTGCCAAGCCATATACACTGTGATAGATGTGACCTCACTGCCCAGTCATATACACTGTGATAGATGTGACCTCACTGCCAAGCCATATACACTGTGATAGATGTGACCTCACTGCCCAGTCATATACACTGTGATAGATGTGACCTCACTGCCCAGTCATATACACTGTGATAGATGTGACCTCACTGCCCAGTCATATACACTGTGATAGATGTGACCTCACTGCCCAGTCATATACACTGTGATAGATGTGACCTCACTGCCCAGTCATATACACTGTGATAGATGTGACCTCACTGCCCAGTCATATACACTGTGATAGATGTGACCTCACTGCCCAGTCATATACACTGATAGATGTGACCTCACTGCCCAGCCATATACACTGTGATAGATGTGACCTCACTGCCCAGCCATATACACTGTGATAGATGTGACCTCACTGCCCAGCCATATACACTGTGATAGATGTGACCTCACTGCCAAGCCATATACACTGTGATAGATGTGACCTCACTGCCCAGCCATATACACTGTGATAGATGTGACCTCACTGCCCAGCCATATACACTGTGATAGATGTGACCTCACTGCCAAGCCATATACACTGTATAACTCTCTTATCACAAGTCTATATATATATATATATATGCGTATAAACATGGTTCTCACCTCTCCCATCATCTCAAGATCATTGCACAGCTCCTCTACCTCCTCGTGGTGCAGCGGTCTGTTCTCTTTCTGCTCCTCCATTGCGCACTGTGTCCAGGTTATTCCACTCCCATGGCCTCGCTCGCTCTACCTGTATCACTGCCTCATTAACTCTGTCTTTCTGGCGGTAGCCCCGCGATGTTTTCAAGTTCTGACTCCGGAAACAATTCTAACATTAAAAAGAAAGGGGGCTGTCGCGCGACACCGGCGCATGCGCATAGCAAACCACTAGCAATGGAGCAATTACGCATGCGTGAGGCCACAGAATCGTCGTGTGAGCAATAGAGAATGTGTGTGGTGGTTCGTTAGTGAAAGGCGCGAGATAAGCAGTGCGCGCCTGGTGTTTTAATGTCAACGTAGGAGGAAGCACTTTATTATTTTAACATGGAAATATGGATGGTCTGGTAGTATTGTATGGATAGTCTGAAGCTTTAGTAACTAGTAAATAGAAGAAATTCGTTGCTAATATATGGGCATTTGGACCTTTCCTGTAGGTGGCGGAAGGACGGCTGACAAAATTTAGATATAAGGTAGTGGCAGGTAATGAGCTTTACATTGTACAGTAGCGTGCCACTATTTTACGAAGCAAAGTGTATTATCTGCCACTACCCTAACCCGTAAATCTTACTCTTAAACTAAAAAATGTATCAAAATCTCAGCGAGCAACCGCCGAGCCTCCTTGTGGCCGCCACAGGAACGATCTGGGCAGTTTACTAATCCGTTACACTCCCAACTGCCAATCCCAAGATCACACATATCCTCCCTTTTTTTAAGAGACTGGAATTTCGGAAATCATTACAGTCTGATTGAATCTGTTTCAGGGGAAGATACTATTCTAAAGGTTTATTAGATTTCTTAAATAAAATACAGGGATTTTTTTTTAGAGACATGTGGTGCCCTCACATATTTGCCCTGAGAAAAGCAATTTCATGACACCAACTGGTAAAGTAAATAAACCCCATTTCTTTAAAAGTTTTTTTTTTACTTTTCCTGTTTTGTGCTTGCCAACAGTGGTGTGCAGAGACAAGGAGGTGGCTCTTGGTGACTCACCAAGACTTTGTTCAATTTCTTAGGGTTAGGGTTAGATTTTGTTTTAGGGTTAGAGTAGTGGCAGATGATACGTTTTACATAAAATAGGGGAACGTTGTGCACGCCACTATTTTGCTTTGTAAAAGCTTATGTCACTACCCTAACTCATTCTAAGAACAAATTGAACAACGTCTTGGCCAGCAGCTATTGTATCACCTATTATAGTCCTGTGCAGTGATGTCATTGGCACGACCATGCTGCCTACAAAGCAGTATTGAAGGTAGCAGCTCTATTGTAACCTGCTTGCGGTGGCCCAATGGGACAATAATGGTGCATGAACTGTCATAGCCCTACTCCCTTTACTGAGCATGCTCAGTCTGAATCAGTTTAACTTTAGTCTAGCCCCAATGCAGTGCTGGTTACTCTTTTTGTAAGGCCCAGAGGAGGAGAGAAGTAGGCCTGCTTAAGGACAACAAGCTGAAAATTCCAATTTAGTAAAAAACATACATTTTTATTTATATTGGATTGCATACTGTTTTTAAAAGTCTATGCCCAACAAACAGACATATAAGCTTTACTTATAAATGTAAATGCATTACAGGGCCCTTTAATCTTCAATTTAAAGCCCTAACCAAAAAAGGAGCTACCAAGCTAAAAGAAAAAAAATGAGTTACAAAACCAGTGATATTTGCATGATTATGTTAGACTAATTGGAGCCAAATCCTATGAAAGTTGCTCCTGATATTTCCCATGTAAAATGAGTTAGGAATAAGCACATTAAGGTGTATCTTGGTTAAGCAAGTAGACTGCTATAGAGATTTTGGCAGAAAGTAGAGTATGTATTATCAAGAGTAGGTAAGGATGAGAGAAATCCCTTAAAGAGTTACTCTCACCTCAAAACATTAAAAGCTGATATTGTTTGTGCAGCTTGTGTATGCTAAAGTATAGCTCAATATGCTAATTTGTGACCGAGTGTTTATGGGTAAAGGAGGAAATGTAGCTGCAAAATTGCATAGTGGGGCATTACTTGTCTGTTTCTGTGGTCGCCAAAAAGACTAAGATTTTAATTAGAAGATCAAAGCAGCTAATTACTATTCAGTATTTGTTAATTTGCCTTATAATACAACATACCGTATTGGCCCGAATATAAGCCGCACCTGCATATAAGCTGCACCTGTGAAATTCAAGTGGGAAAAAAGATAATATCCGAATAATCAGTATTGTTGGTAACTTCATTTGCGGGTTAAAGACCTAAAATCGTAGCTCGCTAAATGTTACAATTAATCAAATTGCTATTCAATTGCCACAATTCCGCAGGCACTCACATCCGTAAATGCAAATTAAAAATCAGTACTGCACTGTAAAACACGGGGAAAGCGATTAACGACATTAGCATTAATTATGCAACAGTCTCAAGCTTGCAAATCTGCAAAAAAAATTTTTACGGTCACTGATATAAGCCGCACCCATAATTTCCAAGCTCGGAAACCGGAAAAAAAGTGTGGCTTATATTCAGACCAATACGGTAAATACTGAATTTCTTATTCACTTAAGGAAAAATAGCTAATGCATGGTAAAGTCAGTTTACATGCTCTTTTAGAATAACCTAAAAAAACTTGATTTTTGGGGGATGGAGTCCCTTTAATAGGGATATGAAAAAAGAAAACAAGCAGGACTTGTTAATATTATAAATCAGCTGTTTAATCACATTTCAGGAAAGCAAACATTTTGGGACATTCACACCATATGTGCACAGCATCACCAATAGTATCAAAATCTCTGAAACACATTGATAGAACTTCATATTCCTTCATAAAATCAGGAATGTGAAATGATAATTTATGCAAACATTTTGTGACATTTCTATATGAGTCTCTAGAACATTGGATCCAGAAATTGAAATATCCTTGCATATTATTGTCATGTAATAAGAACATCAGCTTTTTTGATGGTGTTGGGATACATATGCATACGTTATGACTTAAAAGGTACGAGAGGTCAGAACTGAGCTAGTTGCATGATGCATGTAGTAGTTTATGGTTGTATTTACAGAAATGGTAACACATCTGAGTCTGATAGTTATTTCATACTAGAATATTGCCCGTCAAAAAATGACGGCAATGAAATTGTAAGGTAGCTAATGCTGTTTGGTGCATAATACTGAAATATGTAATAGATTACTAAATGAATATACTTTACCTATTTTGAAGCATTGTGTTGAAGAGCTGGCAATCTGTTTTGATGTTGCTGCAGCATTAGTGGTGTGGAGCTGCTGTGTAAGCATGCTGAATGTGTGCACTGTGTGGTATGAATATCTGTAGGTCGTTTGTGGCGTTTTGCGAGTTTCTTGTGGTGTTTTGCGAGTTTAGAGTGCTGTAGCCTCGTTTTCGTTTTGTTCGGCGGCAATTTTTTCTCTCGCTTACAGTTTTTTTTAGTCTCTAAACTCTTTTATTTCGAGTAAAATGAAGGTCTAAGTGGCATTTTTGAGGTCCTGGGTGCTCCCTCTTGGTGTAGGTAAGGTTTTTATGTATGTGCTGTGTGTATGTATTGTGTTTTACATTTTGTAATGTTCGCGAGTTGCGTCCGAGTGTTGCGAGGCCGTAATGTGTGTGAACGTGTGTCGTATGTTGTTTGCGAGTGTCGTAATGTGTGTGTCGTGCTCTTTGGGTTGCGACGTGAACTTTGCGAGGATCGCAGTTGCTGGCATAGAGCGCCTTCGCGAAGCGAGGGCACTGCCCGAGGGTCTCAGTTGCTGCAAGGAGCGCCGAAGGCGCTCCTTGCCAGCAACTGAGACCCTCGGGCAGTGCCCTCGCGAAGCGAGGGCACTGCCCGAGGGTCTCAGTTGCTGGCATGGAGCGCCGAAGGCGCTCCATGCCAGCAACTGAGGACCCTCGCGAAGCGAGGGCCTCAGTTGCTGGCATGGAGCGCCGTAGGCGCTCCATGCCAGCACCTGAGGACCTCGCAAAGCGAGGGCCGCAGTTGCTGGCATGGAGCGCCGAAGGCGCTCCTTGCCAGCAACTGCGACCCTCGCAAACTTCACGTCGCAACCCAAACAGTACGACACACACATTACGACACTCGCAAACAACATACGACACACGTTCACACACATTACGGACTCGCAACACTCGGACGCAACTCGCGAACATTAGAAAATGTCAAACACAATACATACACACACCACATACATAAAAAACTTACCTACACCAAGAGGGAGCACCCAGCACCTCAAAAATACAACTTACACCTCGATTTTACTTCAAATAAAACAGTTTAAACACTAAAAAAAAAACGAAGCGAGAGAAAAAATGGCCGCCGAACAAAACGAAAACGAGGCTACAGCACTCTAAACTCGCAAAACACCACAAGAAACTCGCAAAACACCACAAAACAACTACGGATATTCCGATACAAACGTATAACACACATTACTCGCCATTTCGCGCCAATGCGGAAGTACACGACTACGCTAACGGTTTGGTCTCGCGCACGCACAGTGTTACACTGCACACATTCAGCACGCTTACACAGCAGATCCACACCACTAATGCTGCAGCAACATCAAAACACATTCACAGCTCTTCCACACAATGCTTTAAAATAGGTAAAGTATATTCATTTATTAATGTATTATATATTTCATTATTACACACTAAACAGCATTAGCTACCTTACAATTTCATTGCCGTCATTTTTTGACGGGCAATTCGCTAGTTACTATATAATGTGTAGATGTACCGGCTGGGTATGCTCTTGTGCATTATTATTATTATTATTATTACTATATAATGTGTAGATGTACCGGCTGGGCATGCTCTCTGCGTGTGCGCTTTCTCTATCTGCACCCTATGTGCACTGCTGTCTGTGTGCAATCTGTCTCTGTACCCCTCACTCTCTTTGTCAATCTCTCTGCACTCTCTCTCTGTGCGCTCTATCTGTGAACTCTCTCTGCGCTGTCTTTGTGCTCCCTCACTGTCTGTGTGTGCTCTTGCTCTGTAATTCTCTTTATGTCTCCCTCTCTCTCTGTACCTGTCTCCCTCTCTCTCTGTACCTGTCTCCCTCTCTCTCTGTACCTGTCTCCCTCTCTCTCTGTACCTGTCTCCCTCTCTCTCTGTACCTGTCTCCCTCTCTCTCTGCACCTGTCTCCCTCTCTCTCTGTACCTGTCTCCCTCTCTCTCTGTACCTGTCTCTCTCCCTCTCTGTACCTGTCTCCCTCTCTCTCTGTACCTGTCTCCCTCTCTCTCTGTACCTGTCTCTCTCCCTCTCTGTGCCTGTCTCCATCTCTGTACCTGTCTCCCTCTCTCTCTGTACCTGTCTCCCTCTCTCTCTGTACCTGTCTCCCTCTCTCTCTGTACCTGTCTCCCTCTCTCTCTGTACCTGTCTCCCTCTCTCTCTGTAGCTGTCTCCCTCTCTCTCTGTACCTGTCTCCCTCTCTCTCTGTACCTGTCTCTCTCCCTCTCTGTGCCTGTCTCCATCTCTGTACCTGTCTCCCTCTCTCTCTGTACCTGTCTCCCTCTCTCTCTGTACCTGTCTCCCTCTCTCTCTGTACCTGTCTCCCTCTCTCTCTGTACCTGTCTCCCTCTCTCTCTGTACCTGTCTCCCTCTCTCTCTGTACCTGTCTCCCTCTCTCTCTGTACCTGTCTCCCTCTCTCTCTGTACCTGTCTCCCTCTCTCTCTGTACCTGTCTCCCTCTCTCTCTGTACCTGTCTCCCTCTCTCTCTGTACCTGTCTCCATCTCTGTACCTGTCTCCCTCTCTCTCTGTACCTGTCTCCCTCTCTCTCTGTACCTGTCTCCCTCTCTCTCTGTACCTGTCTCCCTCTCTCTCTGTACCTGTCTCCCTCTCTCTCTGTACCTGTCTCCTTCTCTCTCTGTAGCTGTCTCCCTCTCTCTCTGTACCTGTCTCCCTCTCTCTCTGTACCTGTCTCCTTCTCTCTCTGTAGCTGTCTCCCTCTCTCTCTGTAGCTGTCTCCCTCTCTCTCTGTGCCTGTCTTCTTCTCTCTCTGTGCCTGTCTTCTTCTCTCTCTGTAGCTGTCTCCCTCTCTCTCTGTAGCTGTCTCCCTCTCTCTCTGTGCCTGTCTTCTTCTCTCTCTGTGCCTGTCTTCTTCTCTCTCTGTGCCTGTCTTCTTCTCTCTCTGTAGCTGTCTCCCTCTCTTTCTGTACCTGTCTCCCTCTCTCACTTTGCTGTCTTTCTCTGAAATGCAAATGGCCGCCACGCTTCTGTTAAGATCAGGTGTTAGGCCCACCCCCACTTACATCATAGCCACGCCCCCTTTATGATGTCAGCGTTAGCAACATTTTCTGCTGCTCACAACTATATATGTGATATGTGATAGTATGGAATATATACTTTGGCCCTCATTCAATTGCGATTTGGCCAATTGAATAGTGCTCTAAATAAGCACATAACATATTTTTTTTAAAGAAGTTTTTAGTTAGTGAAAACCTTTCTTTTGGATATATGTTTACTAACTAAAAACTTATGTGCTTATTTAGACCCCTATTCAATTGGCCAAATTGCAATTGAATGAGGGCCTTTGTACTTTTCTCATACATGTGCTGAAATTAGTAGTGTTGAAGCCTGGGGTAAATATGGAGAAACATAATACAATATATGCAATGAGATAAAGGTTTTGGCAGACTAAGCTAGTGGTGGGCCATAGACAGCTTGAGGATAGGGGTCATATTATAGTTTAGAAGTTGGTAAAATTAATTATATTTATAAGTCTTCTTACATTGTGTAGGTAGACAAGGTCAAACCTGAATTTGAGGGTTTCCTTTCTGTGCACAAGTGAGTCAATTGGGATGACTGAAGACGTAGTAGTTTCCACTGTAAGCAGCAGGGATATCCTAAAAGTCTGAATTTGACCTTTTAAAGGAAGTACTTGCTGCTGGATGGAATCACATGATTAAATGGGATCTGAGCTCAAAATTGAATGAGAGCACAAATATATAGAGAGAAAGAGACTACATCTCCTAGGCTGCTTTGCAAAACAGTAACCCCAGAGTATGATACAAATGTATCAGCTAACCTATTCTTTCTCCTGATTGGCCAAAACGAATTATGAATTTTATGCTAATCTTAGCTGGGATTTTCAGGGTTGTCAACCAACAAAATATCCTTAGTTGAACATGATATTGTATGTTAAAATATAAAGAGATTAATCTTAGAACAACCAGGGAACAATGTTGTTTAAGAACAGTGACTGGATAGAAGAACCACTCCAGAGCTGAGGTGAGTACTTTTTTTTAGTTGCAAAAAAACATTCATAGCTATCACTAGTTTGTATCTATCCAAGTGTTTCCACAACATTAAGTTGCATAGCAGACATCTGTCAGCCACTGTGCCACTGAGCTCTCTGAAGCTCATGTTTGTTGCTTCAATTGCTTCATCTATCTCTGCCTGCCATCCCCTTCTATGTGTGCCTTCAGTATTTCATTTTTTTTCATGATATGGCGGAAATATTTAATTTTTAGCCCCATGACCGAACATTCCAGTGTACAGTTTAGCTTGATTTTCTGTAGTATTGATTGACTTGATCTTCTTAAAGTCCAAGGGACTCTATGCAGTTTTCTTCAGCACAAAAATTCAAAAGTGTAAGTTCTACGGCGCTCAGACTTTCTTTATGGTCTAGTTCTCACATCCATATATTACTACTGGGAATACCACAGAGCTTGTCCATACTTTCCATAGTTTTCCTTCCCAAAAGAAAATGTCTTTTAATTTCATGGCTGCAGTCACCATATAAAGAGATCTTGGAGCCAAGAAAAGTAAAATCTGTCACTGCCTCCACTTCTTCCCCATCAATTTACCAGAAACTGAGATTGCTGTTTGCCATCATATTTGTCTTTTTAACGTTGAGCAGCAGGCCAGCTTTTGCCCCTTCTTCTTTCATCATCATTAATAGGCCATTTAATCCCTCCTCATTTTCAGCAGTCAGAATAGTATTATATTTTTATTTGAGGTTGTTGATATATTTCCCAGCAGTTTTGATTCCTGCTTTGGGTTCGTCCAGCCTGGCCTTACTTGTATAAGTGGACTAAATAAGGTGACACTATACAACCTTGTCACACACCTTTCCCGATCATGAACCATTTTGCTGTTTCATGTTCAGTTCTGACAATGGCTTTTTATGCCTCATAAAGATTCTGCAGGAGGCAGATGAGATGGTCTGGTACCTCTCTTTAAGAAGGTATCACTTTTTTTTCTGAGCCACACAGTCAAAAGCTTTAAAATAGTCTATGAAGCAGATATAACAGTTTTTCGAAAATTCTCTTGCTTTCTTTATTTTGTAGCAGACATTGGCAGTTTGATCTCTTGTGCCTTTACCTCTGAGAAACACAGCTTGCACAGCATTAAGTAGCTCTGTACATTGGATATGTGCTGAATATTATAACTAATCAGAATATTTGAACATCTTAACAGAGACAATCAAGTAAGGATGGGGTCTAATTGCACTTCACTTTTGTATAATTTATTATGAAGATTCCACTCCTCAATTTTATTAGTCATGGATAGGCACTTTTTTTTTTATATATATATAAATATATTAATGTGACATTCCCAAATTCATATACCATTATAACATCCCCTCTGCCTCCTCCCGATCTAAGTTAAACTTATATAGACGTAACATTTTAATTGTGGAAATAATGATAATTACACTGTACCACGCACACTACATTTAGCTCATTAGCCATAAGAAGTGAGAATTGGAAGGAGCACGACACAAGCAAGTTGGTGGCCCAATGACACTGTTTAGTTTCTTAGCCTTATTGTCTCAATAGAAAAGCAGAGACAAATTGGCTGATGGGGCCAACATGTATACATGTGCTGACTAGATCTGTGTTTGGACATCTGTCTTTTGGGTCATGGGGCAACCTCATAACAGCAGCACAAGGTGCTCCTCCATCTAACTTCAGCATACAGAGTGGAGATATGTCTGCAAAGGCCATGGGTTGGTGGCTTATGATGTTAGCCTTACATCTTTAATAACAGACATTCGTCCCGAGAGAAGATTAATTGGCCGAGACACAAGGTCTTCCCTGTGTGTATATGATGGTATGTGTAACAATAACTAGTTATTTTTGGCAAATATGCAAGTCTTGTGCTGTATTTTTAGGCATCATTGGAGTTTGTGCGTTGCTTTTATGCATTGTATACTTTATGCTCCAATACGGTATGTAAGGTATATAACTATGTTGACAACAATGGGGCCAAAATGATCATATTACCAGTTACAAGTAGCAACCTGACCCTTGCCATTAGAGCTTTAAAGGTTAAAATTCAGGTTTTAGTTGAATAAGGCATTACTGTTATTTTTTAATGCCTTAAGGTATGGGATGCTGTGTTTGGTTCAGCAATAAAAAAAAATATATACCGTATTGGTCCGAATATAAGCCGCACCTTTTTTCCGATTTTTGAGCTTGCGAGTTTCGGATGCGGCTTCTATTCGCGACCGTAAAAAAATCATTGGCTATTTGCGAACTTTGCTTGTTACGTGTGCGGCTTCTATTCGCGAACGCAAAATTACTGCCAATTTGCGCAATTGCGAGTCAAGGGTGACGATTTTCGTGCTTGAGACTGCGGTATTGAATAGCAATTTACGGTTTTAGTGATTCTAACATCCTGTAAAGCCTGTAACCTGCAAAAAAAGCTACAGTGCAAATTAGAAAGCCTGTTTCTTGCAATGGCTGATCACTTTAAGAGTCTTTTCTCTCCAATTTTACGGGTGCAGCTTATATTTGAGTACTATCTTTTTTCTATTTTTTCCCCTTGAACTTTACGGGTGAGGCTTATATGCGGGTGCGGCTTATATTCGGACCAATACGGTATATATTTTTTTAACCTTTTTATAATGTCTTTATTAGACAAAAAAAACGTGGACAACGATACATTTGTTTCTCACAATGAGATTTTATATTTCAATTATTGAAACACTCAAGAAAAGGATTAGAGATTGAATATTTTTGTGGTCTAAGACATCCTACCTATTTTCTAGTCTGCAGTTTCAAGAAATGCGTGTCAAGACAGGAAAGGAGTCCTTGAACTAGAGCTGAAGCACTGGAAGTAAGGCTACCACCAGGATTGTTATCTTACACCAGCCAATTAGAGCCTATCAAGGTTCTTGGACAATATGGCCATTAATAGTGGACTGGTAACCCTTGGTAAATTATATTTAGAGTGAAAACCCAGGAGATGTCTCCTTGAGAGCTCTAAATTATTAACTAACTCACAACCTATACAGTCAAATGCTCCCATAACCTCTCCATATGCCACAGCCAATCAATCATGTAGCTCTGTGTCCATCCCCACCAGCTAATTAGGGACTTCTCATTTGGGACAGACACATGCCAATTTCCACATGCTTTAGTATGCCCACTTTCAGAGCTGGTTCCTTGAAGTCTACATACAGTGGATATAAAAAGTCTACACACCCCTGTTAAAATGTCAGCCTTCTGTGCTGTAAAAAAATGAGACAAAGATAAATAATTTCAGAACTTTTTCCACCTTTAATGTGACCTATAAACTGTACAACTCAATTGAAAAACAAACTGAAATCTTTTCGGTGGAGGAAAAAAAAAATGTGGTTGCATAAGTCTGCACACCCTCTTATAATTGGGGATGTAGCTGTGTTCAGAATTAAGCAATCACATTCCAAATCGTGTTAAATAGGAGTCAGCATACACCTGCCATCCTTTAAAGTGCCTCTGATTAACCCCAAATAAAGTTCAGCTGCTCTAGTTGGTCTTTCCTGAAATGTTCTTAGTCGCATCCCACAGCAAAAGCCATGGTCCACAGAGAGCTTCCAAAGCATCAGAGGGATCTCATTGTTAAAAGGTATCAGTCAGGAGAAGGGTAGGAAAGAAGAGGGCTGTGCACAGGAGATGCCCTCGCAATCTGACAGATTTGGAGTGTTTTTGCAAAGAAGAGTGGGCAAATCTTGCCAAGTCAAAATGTGCCATGCTGATAGACTCCTACCCAAAAAGACAGAGTGATAAAATCAAAAGTATTAGTTTAAGGGTGTGCATACTTATGCAACCATATTATTTTTATATTTTTTCTTCCCTATACCTAAAAGATTTCAGTTTGTTTTCAATTGAGTTGTACAGTTTATAGGTCACATTAAAGGTGGAAAAAGTTCTGAAATGATTTATCTTTGTCTCATTTTTTACAGCACAGAAACCTACACACAGGGGTGTGCAGACTTTTTATATCCACTGTAGATCTAATCACTAATAGCTACTTTCATCCTCAGTGGATAAGCAAATCCTTTAAAATCCCGGTCAATCACATATGACCACATCAAAAACGTCACAGGTGTTAAATCACTCACTTGGCCCAAGATCTTATGAAGCTTCCCGGGCAAGTTGATCCCTCTTGCACTGGTTTCATGGACACACAGGGGAAGATAATTGTAATTATTAAAGTTTTTTATAAAATCATTGTGGGGAACACAATTTATGGCAAAATACACTTCATTGACAGTTTGCTTCTGTTGAGTTTCTAACTTAATGCTGCAGTTTGATATCAAAACATATTCACATAAGAAAAATCCTTATGCGCTGTTAGCATTATATTTTTTTGCCTGACTAAAACCCCATAATAAAGTGTGGACCCCTATATTTTTGTACATATTTAACAGTAAACATTGGCTGGTCATATTTAGTACCTTGCATGTTTCTTAGAATTAACTTAGGTGAGATTTTTTTTCTGTAAAATTAGACTTTTTAAAGGCCCCATGAAATGTTCATGTTTCATAACTTTTAAGTAAGTATCAACTACTTCCTCCGTTTATTGTTATAAAAATGTTATTCTTTTGTGAGAAAATGTACAGTTGTTTTCTAACAATCTTTAGGCTGGTGTGCCTTCCAAATTAAAGCAGATTAAGGAATTTAGTTCTCTATACTTGTCACCAAAACTGTGCATTGGATAGGTAACTGCAGGCACCACTCACTGCAAGTTTGGAAAAGATGGGAGGAGATCCAGCGTAAAGAAGATAGGAAAAACAACTATAGTCCATACTTTGCATAGTTTTCAGTATATGCTTTCTTAAAAGGGACAGCTACTTCAGGACTATAATTGGGTTTTTTATTGTTTCCTCTACTCTATTATAATCTTCAGCCCAGAGAGAGATCCAGGTAATTCCAAGTACTGGGATGCCTTCGCCAAGTTGTATGGATCTTCAAATCAAAGAGCCAGCAGCTTTCTGCATTTTCACATTATTTAGTTTACACTACCCATCCAACTACAGCTTCTCCAAGAATGACATTAATATGGAATCTGTGAGGAAAAGTCTAGCCACAACATCAGAAGCAGGCCGTGGGACATTTTTAAGGTAAAACTACTTGATAGCAAAAACAAAAAAGTTTCCTATTTTGTATGGTCTAGTTTTGTCTTCATTTTGTTGAGAAACATCACATTCTTCATCCCGACAAAAAGATTGTGCAGCTTTCAGTGCAGTATGGTTCTGATCACATTATGCATACCAGTGTCTGAAGTTGTGCATTTTTTCAAGACCATATACCAAGTGTCATATATTTATTTATTTCAGCTCAAAGCATAAGAACATTGCATGTAACATTTTGTTTTTAATTAATTTATCAATTAATAATTATTATATACAAAGATAAATGCATTTTATTTTTTTATATTGTTCCGACTTCACTCCTTTAAAATATGTAATTTTTTAAAATGTAACTAACTATGCAAATATATTTAATAATAATAATACTATACATTGCATTCATCCACTTGATGCAATAAATATTTATTTTCATGAGATTGTTTTCACCCCCAACCATGACATATGGCTTGAAATAAATTAAAAGTAATATCACTAGTGATCCAGAGTTCAGTGGTATGGGCCATACATACTAAGAATCAAATTGATGACAATGGGCTAGAGCAGTGGTTCCCAAAACTCTCCACAATACCCATTAGATAGGCCATGATTTCAGTTTAATACTGTATGAACACAGGAGGAACAATTAGCATTCAACACATTCTAATTGCCTCATCAGTATTCATGGAGATCAGGTGTAATTCTTCATATGACTCACTAACTTTTCCTCTGGTTCTGCACTTATCTGAATATAATATAGTTTAACTGCTTACAAGTTCCTCTATAATCTGTCTACAGCTGTAACTAATGGTGATGCAATCTATGACGTTGTAAACTATCCTAATCCTTGAGGATCGGCAGGTAAGGGCTCAGGGACTAGCACCAATCCTAGGACCTGCTGTAAAGAACCACTGATCTAAATAATGTAAGTCTTGAATGGAACTAAAACTTTGACCACTATTTGTTGGGATTTTTAACAGTTGAAAAAGAGGACAAATACATACTAGGTATGAGGCACAGACCTACTAACGGCAAAGAGTGGATGTGCAGCTTCTACTGAACATTGGCGTTGTTGGTAAGTACTTTTAGAAGCCAGCTGAGATCCTGATGGGGATGGACAGTCCACAGCAGAGGCCTCAGGCATGGTATACTGTTTACATACAGTATATATGAGCTAGAGAATGATACAGACTGATGATTTATTTTTAGGAGCTGTATTTGACAGTTGTTTGGGTGACTTGGTTGCATTCATATCAGAATCAGGAGATACAGATTTGTTTTGGTGGTCCTGTGATCTGTCTTCTTTTCTTCTTTCATGTTCTTTGAGATCTGCAGATATTACAATGTGCAAATAAAAGGTTATATGTGTTAAACCTCAGCTGATCAAATGGCATTTAGCATACATGTAATCTCTTGAATTTCCAAACATCATGCTTTTGATCACATTCTATAAACCAGTTGTTCTCAATCTTTTAGATATTGGGAACAGGTGGCTACTTTCCAATGCTCACAGGGACTTCCTTTGAGATCTAGATTTTTAAAAAGATAATGCAATATGTAGTACAGATTTTCATCTACATTTGTAGTTATTTGAATAGAGAACAGTTTACCTGTACACAAGTTCATCAAAAAATCTCAATGTGCTCAATGCAGCTTTAGTTGGTCCTATCCTCTTATGGCAGCGCAGCACAAGGCAGCAGCAGTGGTGGTAAGCTTCCGCTAGATGGCGCTGCCGATATTCCGGTGCCATATCATGGAGTCAAGGCTTAGAGTTTGTTCAAGGGTTAGGGTAACATTACAAGCTTAGAACTTCTCTCACATATCGGCAGCTCTGCAAAATATCAACAGCACCATCTATCGGTTGGAGGCCGCACTGCAGCGGCGGACCTGTCCCGATACCATAACAGGATAGATCCTTAATGGCATACAACAGTTAATTAAAGTTTTTATTTTTTTTTAGTTAAATAAAATTTAGCAAAAGGGTTTTTAGTTATTTGTAAATGACAATAGTTATCTTGACTACACTTGCTGTGGTGCTTTAAGGACCTCTCTTGTCACTTTTTCTTTAGGCTTTTCATAGCTAAACTTGATAATGGGCAACTTTTTTTTAAATATGTGTTCATTTTCTTTTATACGCTTATCCTGCCTGTTACTTTCGCAGGAAGATGCATCCTTGTAAACTAATGAGCTTTCAATCAGAACTCTTAAAGCTTATGCACTTGTAGATGCCACATTCCCACAAATTTAAACTTCCTGTGTGTTCAAAGTCTTCTCCCAGCTCAGGAAGTAGAATAGTGACAAACATAATAGTAGATCACACACACAATTGCAGGTGATATCTTAGAGGCTGCATTATTTTATTTTGCATTCAAATAATAGTATTTTTTAAATATGTGACCACAGTGGTCCTTTAATGAACTTTGAGTTTTAGATCCAGCCAATATATATCACACTATCACAAATATTGTTGTGGATCTGCGGAGCTGTCCGGAACGCTTACAATGTTGGTCACAGTTTGCGAGCCGTCACGCAGGACATAGGCTGCAATGAGCGCCAAAGGCACCTATTGCACTGTGAGGCGAGCAGTTGAAGCACGCAGGACTTACGATCAATAGGACTTAGGACCAAAACCCGCACATACAGTGTGCGCCTCGCAAAAATCCGACTTTAACGGCCGAACCACGGTACTGGAAAGACCTAAAAAAAACAACAAATATGTCTCAAATTAATTTACACACTCACATACATCACAGGGGGAGAGCCAGGAAGCCTGTGAGTGAGGTTGCAAGTTAATTTGAACCATATTTGTTGTTTTCTCACAATCAAAATTTGCCTAAGCGAGAAAAAAAATGGCTGCCGAATAAACGAAACACAACAAAAACGAGGCCGAAAGACGGAAAAGTAGCCCGTAGGACGGAAAAACGAGCCCTAACCAGTAAAACTTCATACAAGCCACTAACATTTAACACAAGGTAGTAGCACTTAACCCAACCCAGTAACACTTAAACAAAGGCACTAACACAACCAAACACATTAACATTTAAGTGCAAGGCCTATAAAATACACAGGGGGAGAGGCTTGCGACGATCGGCGAAGGTGATCATTGCATTGCAGGATAGGTTAGGCTCTCAATGAGCGTCAAAGGTGCGCAGAGGGCCCATAGCCTCGCATTGTGTAGCAAACAGCATTACCAGGCTTACAATTTTATTCCCATCATTTTTGACAGGGAATTTCCTAGTAATATATAATATAATAACTCCCACAATAGTATAAATACTCACCCTTGGTATAATTGTCTTTTGAAGCAACTTGGCTATTCTTCCTTTTATATTCTCTTAGAGTTTCATTTCCCTGCAACAAATATTGGAATAGTAATAGATTATGCCTATTTTTTATAAAATTGCAAATATGCCAAATACATAATGTTGATTCCAGATTTCATGATTATAAATAAAAAATTGGAGCAACAGGGACATGCAGATTTCTGTTGGTCAAACACTACATTCATAATGTGGGCAATACCAAACCATCAACATTTAGGATCATTTTAATTGTGGATATGATTTACATTTACAGCAGATTACCTAGCTCCACAGTAAATCACATATATAGTTGTAATTGCAGGCTTGCCAAAAGTTGTTGGTAACGCAATGTTAAAATTGCTGGTTCGCACAGCGAACCCCGCCACTGTGGCCAGACAATGAGTGCCAAAGGTGCTCATTGCGCTGGCTGAGAGGAGAGCCACAGGTGCTCATTCCGACGACCCGTGGGACTTGGGAAAAGAGCAGGTGCTCATCCCATCGACCAGTGGGACTTAAGCAATGAGCAGGCGCTCATTCCGACTACTTGAGGGACTTAGGCAATGAGTGCCAAAGGTGCTCATTGCCCTAGTTGAGATGAGCTTCACAGGCGCCCATCCCATCAACACGCAAGACGGAAGCAAAATTATGGCCCGTACTACTTAAAAGGCGCTCTTTGCGAGCCACACGATGAGCTACAAAGGTGCTCATCGTGGGGATCTCAATGAGCGCCGACCGGGATCATTGCATAGCAGGAAAGATGCGGCTTGCCAAAATCGTCAATGACCCGCGAAGCCGCTCATTGCAGGGCTCACCATGAGCTCCAAAGGCGCTCATGGCGGAGCCTGTAAAGTAGACGGGAAAGAGGCTCACCATGAGCTCCAAAGACACCCATTGTGCTGGTGGAGATGAGCGCCACAGGCGCTCATCCCAACCATGCGCGTGACTTATGCAATGAGAGCAAAACGCGCTCATTGCACTGGTGGAGATAAGCGCCGCAGGCGCTGATCTCGACGACCAGCGGGACGGACGCAAAATTATGGCCCGTACTACTTAGTACCGAAGCACGTAGATGAACTGCTGGGCACGCAAAAATACGAACCGCGAGCATGTGAGTAAGGTTGCAAGTTATTTGAGGCATATTTTGCCTTTTTTTTTTTTTTCACAATCGAAAATCGTCGAAGCAACAAAAAAAATGGGGGGGCGAAAACACAGCCAAAGGACGTAAATATGAGCACTAAGACTTTACGCAAACCAGTAACACTTAACCCAAGGCAGTAGGCCCCTAAACTACACAGGCCTATAAAGTGCACAGGGGGAGAGGCTTGCAATGAGCGCCAAAGGCTCTCATTGCGAGCAATGCGATGAGCGACAAAGGCGCTCATGGCGGGGAATGTAAAGTAGACAGGGAAAGAGGCTCACAATGAGCGCCAAAGGTGCTCAGCGCTGGGCTCCCGATAAGCACCGAAGGTGCTCAGAGGTGCCATAACCTCGCATTGTGTGGCAAACAGTATTGCCTGGCTTAAAACGTTATTTCAGTAATTTTTTGACAGACAAGCCGCTAGTTAAATCATAATAGTGTTGTCATGATAGTGCCTTTATTCTTGTTGTTTAGTCGTTCAGTCGTTTCCGACTCTCCGTGACTCCATGGACTGCAGCACGCCATGTGCATTTCTCAGTCACTGCCCCTCTGAGCTCCATCAAGTTCATGTCCATTGCTTCAGTGACCTCATCTATCCATCTCCGCCTTGGTCGTTCCCTTCTTCTTGTGCCTTCAATCTTTCCCAGTGTCAGAGTCTTTTCTAGGGAATTCTGCCGTCTCATGATATGGCCAAAATATTTGAGCTTCAGCCTCATGATCATACCTTCCAGTAAACAGTTTGTCTTGATTTTCTGAAGTATTGATTTATTGGATCTTCTTGCAGTCCAAGAGACTCTAAGCAGTCTTCTCCAACACTACAATTCAAAGGCGTCAATTCTACAGAGCTCCAATTTCTTTATGGTCCAGCTCTCACATCTGTATGTTACTACTGGGAATACCATAGTTCTAACTATGCGGACCTTTGTTGACAGTTTAAAATCTTTACTTTTTACTAGCTTACCATAGCTTTCCTTCCCAGAAGCAAACATCTTTTAATTTTATGATTACAGTCACCATCTGAAGATATCTTGGATCCAAGGAAAATAAATTCTGTTACTGCCTCCACTTCTTCCCCATCTATTTGCCAGGAAGTGAGATTGCGGTTTGCCATGATCTTCATCTTTTTAACGTTGAGCTACAGGCCAGCTTTTGCACTTTCTTCTTTTACCCTCAACATCAATAAGTCCTTTAGTTCCTCCTAATTTTCATTATTGTAGCATTATATTCAAAAATTATACTTGTTAATTCATTACTCAATCACCACTGTAGTGCTATATTTACAATATACTCTTATAAAGAACTACACTTGCAAGAAGTGTTTTTAGAAGCTAAACAAATCATTAAAAAGAGCCTCTAATGTATTACTTATTATTATTATTATTATTATTATTATTATTATTAACTTTTATTTGTAACGCACCAACATATTCAGTAGTGCTGTACAAGAGATACGAACACTGAAAAATACAATATTAACGAAATGCTAGAGATACAGTACCTTGCAAAAGTATTCACCCCCCTTGACTTTTTTGTTGCTTCACAACAAAAAAAAAAAAACATCTTCAAAGTTGTGGGCATGTTCTGTAAATTAAATTATGCAAATCCTCAAACAATCCATGTTAATTCCAGGTTGTGATGCAACAAAACATGAAAAATGTCAAGGGGGTGAATACTTTTGCAAGGCACTGTATGTAACTATGCTACAGGAGAATATACTATATTGGTTTCTGCTGATCAACTTCCCAAGGCAGAAGGATAGTTTACATGCAAAGGAAGCTCTTATAAATACAATAAGAATTTGGCAGCTAAAACTTTCACTGTTTTCAAGATGACTTATAGCTCCTTATTTACCCCTTCTAAATGATTAAAAGGATTTGCATGTCATCATAACAGTTGTGCAAAGTAATATATATTGGTGATATCTAGTACCATTTCCTAAAGGCATGTTTGTGTGTACTGGATCTTTTATAAATATTTTACATTTTTATTTAAATATATCCTTATTTCACCTTTTTTTTTGTTATCGCTTTAGTACAATTCTAGAAGGCTGATGGACCTGCACCTTTGTGGAAGCGCACCGCCACCCACTGTAGGAACTTGCGTCGCCATCTAGCCGCCAAAAATAGGTAGTAAACCCTAACACCCTAACCCCCTATCCCATTTAACACTTTCTGGGGCGTAGTAGCTCATTGATAGCAGTAGATGGAGAGTGCGGTCACGCGTGCGTTCCAAGAGTAGGCGGGGGGGGGGGGGGGTTCGCTGTTCCGGCGAACAGCGGCACACACAAAATAGGATAGGACCAGGCTGATTTGTTCTCAGTCACACTTGTGATTGACGTGCAGACTCTGACTCTGTCTGAAGTAGTGAACATCTTCAAAAATATTAAGAGAAATTGCTACAAATTCCTTTGTTTAGTGATTCGCAGCGAGGTGAGCTGTTAAGGCACTACAACTCCCAGCACTTGACCAATGAGCGCCAAAGGCACTCACTGCCTGTGAGCCAATGAAACACGCGGGACTTAGCCTGCAAACACTTAGAAATTGCAGGATCGCCTTGCAGACTTATTAAATTGCCATTCACCCAATTAAATAGGGCTCTAAGCACATAGCATCTTCTTTTTTTAAAAGGAGTTTTGAGTTACTAAAGACCTTGCGTTTGCATAGAAGTTCATTA
>CM050163.1:255302362-255321691 GCA_027410445.1 Discoglossus pictus
ACAAGGACGCAACCCGCGCAACTCCAAAAACATTACAATAAATACACACAACAAACACATAAAAAGCTTACCCACAGCAAGGTGGTGCACCCAAAACCTCTGCAAGTGAAGTTACACCTCGATTTAACTCCAGATTTCGGAGTTTAGATACACAAAAATCACCTAAGCGAGAGAAAAAATGGCTGCCGAACAAAACAAAAACAATGCTAAAGGACCCTAAACACGCAAAACACCACCAAACAGCTACAGATATTCCGAAAAAGTCGGACGACATCCGAAACGAAGGACGCTAAATCAGCCACAGCCGCATACTACACATTAGCCGCCATTTTAGAACAATAACTTATACAATGCTGAAGTTCACAGCTACGCTAACGGATTTGCCTCGTGCACGCACACTATTACACTCCACACATTCATCACGCTTACACAGCAGCTCCGCAGCACTAATGCTGCCGCAGCAACATTAAAACAGATTGCCAGCTCTTCAACACAATGCTGCATATATTACTTCAAAATGTATAAAATGTATATTACTTTATTAATGTATTATTTTTTTTATTATCATACACCAAACCGCATTAGCTCACTTACAATTTCATTGCCGTAATTTTTTGACGGGCAATATTCTAGTGTATATAGAATGGCTCTGTGTAATGTGTGTATCTGATAAGCAGCTTGTGTAAATAAAGAGAAACTTAGATATATACCTTTAAATTCTTACCATGCTTATCCTTTACATGGATAATTCTATGAATTGCATATAGGATATGGGATCCTTGCATTCTTGAAGTACAGCTTTAGCTAGAGTTTACATGATCATAAAAGATTTAGGCTTTGGTCAGTCCAGCAGTTTCCTTTTTTAGATGCTTTTCATGAATCCATTATGAGAAAAAAAAGTCTTTAGAGTATGTATCAGGAATTGCTAGACTGCTTTTCAAAAAAATCCTTGTTTATGTACATGTATATTTAAACCATTCTCATTTTTTATTTATAATCATGAAATCTGGAATCAGCATTATGTATTTGGCATATCTGGCAATCTTAAAAAGAAACCGGCATAATCTATTACTATTCCAATATTTGTTGCAGGGAAATGAAACTATAAGAGAATATAAAAGGAAGAATAGCCAAGTTGTATACTATTCTGGTAGTTGTTATAATATTATATTATAGTTATATATATTGGCTGGCTCTAAAACTCATTATTATTATTATTATCGTTTATTTGTAACGCGCCAACATATTCCGTAGCGCTATACATAAGTTACAGGCAATGACAAGTTCAAGATTCACACATTGCAAAGAGTGGATGGCCCTGTCTTTGAGCTTGGAATCTGGTGTCCATAGCGATTTCCCTAAAGCACCGCACAGTTAACTCATAGTTCATTAAAGGACCACTGTGGTCACATATATTTGAAAAAAATACTATTATTTGAATGCAAAATAAAATAATGCAGCCTCTAAGATATCACCTGCAATTGTGTGTGTGATCTACTATTATGTTTGTCACTATTCTACTTCCTGAGCTGGGAGAAGACTTTGAACACACAGGAAGTTTATATTTGTGGGAATGTGGCATCTACAAGTGCATAAGCTTTAAGAGTTCTGATTGAAAGCTCATTAGTTTACAAGGATGCATCTTCCTGCGAAAGTAACAGGCAGGATAAGCGTATAAAAGAAAATGAACACATATTTAAAAAAAAGTTGCCCATTATCAAGTTTAGCTATTTAAAAGCATAAATAAAAAGTGGCAAGAGTGGTCCTTTTAAGCACCTCAGCAAGTGTAGTCAAGATAACTATTGTCATTTACAAATAACTAAAAACCTTTTTGCTTAATTTTATTTAACTAAAAAAAAATAAAAACTTTAATTTACAGTTGTATGCCATTAAGGATCTATCCTGTTATGGTGTCGGGACAGGTCCAATCGCTAGATGGTGCTGTCAAGATTCTGCAGCGCTGCCTATATGTGAGAGAAGTTCTAAGCTTATAATGTTACCCTAACCCTTGAACTAACACTCACCCTAACAGTTTACCTAAGCCTTATCTCTATGATATGGCACCGGAATATCGGCAGCGCCATCTAGCGGATGCTGATTGCTGCTGCCTTGTGCTGCGCTACCATAAGAGGACAAAGACCCCTTAAATTGTGGTAGCAACCACCCACTAATGCATATAATTATTGATCTAAAAATCTTTCTCAAACTACTAGTTAAAAGAATTGCTCTAATACTGCCCAAACTATTTAATCCAAAAGCAAGTTGGTTTTGTTATAGGTCGCCAAGCTGGTGATAATACATGTCGAACTGGACATAGATGAACAGTACAGCATCTTGGACTGGCAAGAAATGTTGTGTGCAATATCATTCTTTATCAATAAAAGTTACTTTTGGGATGATATCTTATTCCCACCACTTTGCATTCCCTACAGTCTTACCCCATTGTTGAAGAGGTTGTGATGAAGCAGGAGCAGTCTATTACATATTTTGGTCTTGTGTCCATATCTCCAGATACTGGAACAACATCATTCATACAACAAATCACATCACTCAACATCCAGAAACACCTATGATGCTTCTTTAGTCCCTATCTATAGATATAATAGCCACACATAAACTACACTTGGTCACCTGACCTGCCTACCAAAATTACCCCCCCCCCCCCTTTTTTTTTTTATCAGTTCCTTTCATATACCAGCTCTCTTTCCCTCACATCCCTTTTCCTCTACCACCCCTCGCTATTCCATTTATTAAAATGAAAAAAAAATACAGGACAAATCTTATCCATTTTTTGGGAGTGGATTAATAATTCCATTCCCCTTCAATAGACAGATATCCTGTTACATTTAAGGATGTGTTCCTATCCCCTTCATAGCTTTTCACTTTCTTTCATCTCGCTGCTCTCTTTTTTAAATAGAATCTTTCAACTAAATAACCAATAGCAATTACAAGAATATCCTGTTTAGCGCTTCACATGCAGGAGCTCTATGTGAAACAGCACTAAACAGGGAATGTTAACGCCGTAGAGCTCAGACAACGCTATGGCGAATCTGCAAGTGATAAGTTGGGATTTAAAGGGCCAAACAAGATCTGGCGTGCAAATAATTAGCCATCGCGAGATTTAACGCGGAGGGGGAAATTCGCGTTTTAGAGAATCAGCCCTCCTTGGGGTACTATTAAGCAGGGTTAACCTATATTTCTTACTTAAGAAATATATTTTGCACACATTACTTTCATTTAAGTTAACTAGTCAATTGTTTTTGCTTGTTTGTCCTAAATAAGTAAATAATTAAAAAAATAAAAAAGGTTTGGCTTAAGTTCTAAAAATGCATCTTAGCAAACAAATTGCAGTTTCTTTCAGATTAACTCTAGTAATGGCATGTCAGGGCACTGCACTGGTCTAATTGTGGTGTTTAAAGGAAGTATCTTATTTCTGACTAAGACTAATTTCTAAAGGGGTTCTTGATATTGTTGCAAATTCAAATTGCATTTTTAACCACTGTAACCTTAATTTTTCAAAAATGTTTGTAATGTTTGAAGATTTATGGTATCAGTATTTCCTTAAAGAGAGAGTGATGAATCAACTGAAATGTTATTATATATTTCCTATCAATAGATTATTATATAAGTGCATCTCTCAAATGCAGCCTATTCAGTGTTTCGCATTTATAGGACAGACCCACATTTGGGTGAATTGTAATGTAAGTCTCACCATTTTTTACTCTTTCTTTTAAAGTTCCCTTTCTCTCCCAGTGTTTCTCTTCTGAAGTATAAATGTGTGTGTATACAGCAGTGTTCTTTCTGGACATTTTTTCTCAACCTGCTACAATTGTTACTGAATAGCGGTTTCAGAAGTATTGTACCATTGGGCATATATACAGTATTAGTCGTTTCAATGTCTCCATTCAATCATGTTACTGGCCTTTGTTTTCCAATATAGTTGCAGCAAATTTTGACTTCTTATTAGTACGCCTGTTACTTCACCATCATTATTTACACCTGTAATTTTGTTACCCTGAGAGACAATTTAACTATTAGTTTGTGTTGTACAATAATTAGTTTGCAGTGGCTATTCTGGTGCAGGGACCCTGTGTTCTAGTTACTAAGCAGTGCTGAGACATGAAGACATTTGAGATAACTAATTGTGTTTCACACCATAACATTAGTATAAGCTTGCAATTACCAGAAACCTGTTTTTTTATGAACCATTTTTTCTACAGTAAGGCATGGATCTGATTTTTGCTCTTTGATTTTCAGGAACACATCCTTATTAACTGGAATTCATTAATAGTTGATGAGATTTGTACTTAAGTTTCCAATGCTCATGTCACTATTTACTTTTCAATTTATTAATGAAAATGATTCATGCATTTTTTGTCACCTTTCCTGTTTTGTCACTATCAGTGCAGTGGCCTGTTAGGGTTAAATTTAGGGTTAGTTAGGGTTAACACTAACCTTAAACCATAACCGTTAACTCTAGTCCTCACACTAAGAACAAATTTAACAAAGTCTTGGAGCACCACTATCGTACCATATACTGGATACCACTCCACTGGTGGGGACAAAACAGCTCTTTATGTTCAAGTGTGATTGCTTGCTGCCTTAAAAATAAAAAGTCAATACATTTCTATTGAGACAGAGTATCAATGGACACACAAGTTCCCATGGCCGGATGTCTCACTTAAACAAGGTAGCCTTCTAAGGAAGCCTCCCTGAGAGCAGGCCTCATTTGAATAACAATGAAAATTTCAGTTTATTTATTTGAAACACCCATTCCATGCTTTCAGTAATCAGGAGCTGAGAGCATGTTCTTTTTTTGTTGGTGGGAAAGGAGGTGGGTGTGAAGTGGTAGGCTTGCAATATGTCACACTAAGTAAAACAAACTGCATGGGAGAACACGGGCAAGTTTACCATGTCTGCACCACCCTGCTCCTCTGTGAACTTGTGTATGTGTATATATATATATATATATATATATATATATATATATACCGTATATACTCAAGTATAAGCAGAGTTTTTCAGCCCTTTTTTTAAGGCTAAAAAGGGCCCCCTTGGCTTATACTCGATCCACAACCCCCCCGTGTCTCTCTACCCCCCGTGTCTCTTTCCCTCCCCCCTCCTCATCCTCAACCCCCCCCTCCTCATTCTAAACCCCCCTCCTCACTTTTTCCCCTCTAAATACCTCCCCCTCACTTATTTGCTTCTTCTCCGGCCACTGCTCACATGCGCTCCATGTCATTGGTATATACCAGGTGCCGGTATATGCTAATGACGTGACGTCACATGCGCGCCGTGTCATTAGGGTATAGAAGCAAGGGAAGCAAATATAATTTTGCCACTATACAAAGCCCTAGTACGCCCTCATTTGGAATATGGAGTACAATTTTGGGCACCACTTCATAAAAAAGAAATTTTAGAGCTGGAAAAGGTACAGAGAAGGGCTACAAAACTAATAAGGGGAATGGAGGGGCTAAGTTATGAAGAAAGACTAACTGAATTAAACTTATTTTCGCTAGAAAAAAGGCGTCTACGAGGGGATATGATTACCTTATTTAAATACATCCAGGGTCAATATAAGGCTTTGTCAAGTGAACTTTTTGTAGCAAGAGATTTTAAACTGACAAGAGGACACCCTTTGAGGTTAGAGGGAAAAAAGATTTCACCTTAAACATAGAAAAGGGTTCTTCACAGTTAGGGTGGTTAAACTGTGGAATTCTCTACCAAAGGAGGTGGTAATAGCGAATTTGATAGACAACTTCAAAAAGGGGTTAGATATATTTTTGAATAAAGAGGGCATTCAAGGCTATCCTAGATAACTAGCAAGGAATATTGATCCAGAGAGAAATTTGATCGCCAGTTTCTGGGGTCAGGAAGGAATTTTGCTTTTTTTCCCCTTATGAGACAATTGGCAACGTTTCAATGTTTTTTTTTTTTTTTCTGTTTGCCTTCCTCTGGATCAATTAACCATTAATAATAAATAGTCCACATATTAAAAAGATCAATAGAGATCTAAAAAGGTTGAACTTGATGGACTAACTCTTTATTCATCCTCCAATACTATACTATTAATATCTATTTAATCAACAAATTAATTAATAACTAATCTGCATATTGCAGATCAGAGGAGATCTTAACAGGTTGAACTTGATGGACTGAAAGTCTTTTTTCAACCTTAATTACTATGTAACTATTAGCATATACCGGGTGCCGGCACCCGGTATATGCTAATGACGTGGCGCGCATGTGATGTTACATGCGCGCCGGGTGAAGACGGAAAGGCGCAGAGGCTGGAGAAGAAGCATGTAAGTGAGGGGAAAGGTAGATGGGGATGTATTTAGGGTGAGTTTAGAATGGGGAGGGGGGGTTGAGGAGGGAGGTTGAGGTTATGGAGGGGGGTTGAGCAGGGGGTTGAGGATGGGAGGGTTAAGGATGAAGAGGGAGGTTGGTGAAAAGAGACACAGGGGAGGGAGAGGGTGAAAAGAGATACAGGGGAGATAGAGGGTGGAAATCTACGCAGGGGAGGGAGAGGGTGGAAAGCGATGCAGGGTGGGGGGGGAATAGACACAGAGATAAGAGAGAGGGGGGGTAAGAGACACAGGGGTGAGAGAGGGGGGAAAGAGACACAGGGGTGAGAGGGGGAAAAGAGACAGGTGTGAGAGAGAGGGGGGGAAAGAGACACAGGGGTGAGAGGGGGGAAGAGACACGGGTGAGGGGGGAGGAGAGACGGGTGAGAGAGGGGGGGGAGAGACACAGGTTTGAGATAGGTGGGGTGAGAGAGAGGGGGGAGACAGGTGTGAGAGAGAGGGGGGGAAGAGACACAGGGGTGAGAAAGGGGGAAGAGACACAGGGGTAAGGGAGGGGGTGGAAGACACAGGAGAGAGAGTAGGGAGAGGCTTACAATGAGCGCCGAAGGTGCACATCGTGAGCTCTGCAAGTTAGCGGGGGGGGGGGGGGTGAGACAACCTTGCATTGTGTGGCAAACAGCATTGACACGCTTCAGATGTGAATGCCGTAATTTTTAACCGCTAGTGGTCATATAGTTGTTACAAAAATATTATTGTAGAGTTCTAAATGCTCTCAGCTTTCCTGTAAACAGGAATGATATGTACTTTTGTATCCAGTTTACAGGAAAGCTAAGTGCATATAGAACTCTCTACATTAATACTTTGATAATATCATTATGGACATAGCAGTTGAGTTTAGAAACAAATAGCTCTCTCACATATTGGTCTAGATTACGTTTTTTTTTTTTTTTTAAAAAATTCTGACCTTTTCGCAAATTGTACTAACATTAGCATGCACATGCTTTCGAGAATATATTTGTCCCTTTAGTTGGGATATTGGAATTAAATGCTACTTACCTTTGGAGGTAGGAATTCCTGCTCTTGAATCTGTGAAAATCTTCTCCTCCATCTGGAATCCATATGATGGATGTGTCCACCCCAAATCCAACATGCCCTTCTCCTCCTGAAGATATAGGCATCTTTGTCAGTGAAGTGTCACCTGCAAGTAAATAGTATAAACCTAGCCTTTGGTCGCAGAAAGGTGTGGTAGTAGTTTGAAAATAATCAAAATGTATACAATGTATGTGTGTTTACTGGTATATGGTACCAAAAATGCAACCATGGATGTAAATAATAATGTTTGAGATTTTATAAGAATATATTGCTAGTTGCATATTATAAATGAGATGTGATGATATCTAAAGACAATAGATGTTGTCTTTACAATGAAGTGCTGGTAAGTTCCCTAATGCAAAGTATGCACGTCACAAAGCTTCCACCCACCCAGCACAGTCCCAGCTAGGCAGCAGCTTCTGTCAGAGTTTGTGCAGTGTGAGTTCTCCTTGAGCCAGCATAAAACATTCCGTTGGGCAAGGCTGTGTTTGTTGGTGTTGCTTTGGTAACGTTGTTACTCAAGACTTCAGTTGTAAGTCAAACATAAAAAGTGTCCTGTTGCACATGAGCAGCAGATGTGCAAACCAGTGTTATTTAAGCTTTAGTTTTAATCCATATGAAATTATCATGTTATCCTAGCCAGTTTATCACATTAGAGATATCTTTTCATGCTTTAATGAGAGTCTGACTCCCCAGTGTCAGCAGCACTCATGCAGGACCAGACCATGACACTCCCACCACCAAAAGTATACATATGTACTGAGGAAAGGTAGTTGAAATAATCCCTAAATGACAGATAAAAGGATAAGGCACAAAGAGCACAAAAACAGCGATGCAGAGAGAGTGGAGGCAGCATCTGACATCAGGTAAACACATATAGGGGGAATCGACACAACATATAGTAAACATATAGACACGTGTATATATGTTTAGTCTGGGCCTGCATGAGCGCTGCTGGCACTGGGGAGCTACAGTTCATTGAGGGAACCATGAATGCCAACACGTACAATGACATACAAAGCAGAGCATGATCCCCTCCCTTCGGAGACTGGGCCGCAGGGCAGTATTCCAACAGGATCCCAAACACACCTCCAAGGCGACCACTACCTTGCTAAAGAAGCTGAAGGTAAAGGTGATGGATTGGCCAAGCATGTCTCCATACCTAAACCCTATTGAGCATCTGTGGGGCAACCTCAAACGAAAGGTGGGGGAGTGCAAGGTCTCTGACATCCACCAGCTCTATGATGTCATTATGGAAGAGTGGAACAGGACTCCAGTAGCAATCTGTTTACACCTTGGTAAACTCCATGCCCATGAGGGCTTAGGCAGTGCTGGAAAATAATGGTGGCCACACAAAATATTGACACTTTGGGCCCAATTTGGACATTTTCACTTAGGGGTGTACTCAATTTTGTTGCCAACGGTTTAGACATTAATGGCTCTTTGTTGAGTTATTTTGAGGTGACAGCAAATTTACACAAGGTGTACACTTACTACTTTACATTGTAGCCAAGTGTAATTTCTTCAGTGTTGTCACATGAAAAGATATAATAAAATATGTACAAAAATGTGAGGAGTGTACTCACTTTTGTGAGATACTGTATTTGAGTACCCTCTGATCCATAATACAACATAATATATCACATAAAATAAACATTAATTTGATAAGACCTTGTATCATACTCTCACTCCCTAAAATATGCTAATTAAGTACCCCTGGCCACTCTCACTTTCCAGTTGGAGGGATAGAGAGGAAAATGACTCAGGGTTTTCATATGACATCCCCACAGTAATTGTTCTTATGAAGTGTTTTGTAAACTAATCTCAAATATATTGCAAACCATTGCACAATTAAACAAAGTCTCATAGTGTCTTATATATATTTAAGTAATGATCCTACCAGAGCAAACAGTAGTAAATCATTAGAGTCATTTCCAATGTGTAAATGCAGGCTCAACAGAAATGCTACACACTTATTTCCAGGACTTTTAGCATCTATACAAGGTACTTATGATAGGACCACTGTAGCCCTATACAGTAGTTACAGTATGCTATTTTGATGAACTGTGAACACTTTTCTGAATTTGATATTGGCCAACATATGTTCAGAAATTAAAACAAACACATCATTGTTATATAATTTGATCTCTGGTAGTCCTACTGAATTCACTGGCAACTGGGCATTTCACATTTCAATTGTATGACCTAAAAGCTTTGTTCCTTGAAGGACTCCTCATCTTTAGAAGCTAATAAGCAGCAGCAAAAATAGAATGATGACTACCACAACAGTATAATTTGCATAGAAAATAAACAGAGGATATGTTTGTTTACTTTGTAAATACTTTTTCCCATTATGCAGAATAATTTTTAATAGTGCGTATTATATATACAGGACTACAATAGTACTCAAATTAATATATATTTATTTAATGCTGTACATAATTTTCGGAAATTACAAATTCTAGCACTGAACATGCTAGGACAGTCACCGTCTCCAAAAATCACTAAAATCAACCCTAACGATAAATATTGGTAAAATTGCATTATTTCATGCTACTAATGTAATGTAAATGTGGAATGTTATATTTGAATACCATTGTAATACAGTGAAGTGGTGGGACTGAATTACTGGATGCAGAAGAGGAGCTACCAATTTTGTCCTCTCACATTGAGCGTCCAATGTTCTTTTATCTTATAAGATAAGAGGCTAGATAATGGCGGGCCCCGATGCAGAAAAAAAATTGACTCTCCGCCCCCTTTAAAGAGGGAGGCCACAATTTTATTTCTTTTTTTTGCACTGCCCCCGTACCAATTCACACGCGTCAAATATTTTTAGACAAATATATGTATAATTTATAATCTTAATGGAGCGAATATAGGGGTATCAGATATTAAAGGGATTTGGGAGTACTTGTGGAGAACCACCTAGGTAGCAGATACTAACCTGAAGCAGTTTCACTACTACAGTAGCTTAATCATAGGGATTTCACTAATAATAAGATCTCTGTATATTAGCACAACAGTGCCTGCAAAAGGTGTTTGATGAACATTTGTGATTAAGATCCTTGTAATATATATATAAAACTAGGAAATTGCCTGTCAAAAATGGCGGGAATAAAATTGTAAGGCTAGCAATACTGTTTGCCACAGAATACAGGGCTATGGGCCCTCTGAGCACCTTCCATGCTCATTGCGTGGCTCGCCTTTGGCGCTCATTGCAAGCCTCTCCCCTTGTGTAATTTATAGGTAGAGATGTCGCGAATAGTTCGCCGGCGGACTGTTCCCGGCGAACATAGCATGTTCGCGTTCGCGGCTAACAGCTAACATATGCGAGATTTGACCCGCCCCCTATACTTTATCATTGAGCAAACTTTGACCCTGCAACTCACAGTCAGCAGACACATTCCAGCCAAGCAGCAGCATACACTCCCTTCTAGACCCTTCTACCTCATGGACAGCAGCCATTTTGGAATCATAACTAACTTGCAGTCTTACTGAGAGGAGGCTGAGTGTAGGTGCTGCTGATTGAATAGGGAAATCAAAAGCTAGGCAAGTTTATTCAGTGTCCAGTGCAGTGCTGAAGGACTCAACAGGCTATAACATCATTTTTTTTTTTTTTTTTTTTTCTGTCTAATCTAACTTCATTTGCCTGTCTCCCTGCTAGCAAGTGTGTGTGACAGACTTACAGCTTATACTGTGTGTGCACAGTGCAACCAATACAATCTTGTTTTCTAGTTGTCTACTTTAAAAAAAAAAAACTTTTATTTTGTTAAATCTTAGTTAATTTGCCTGACCGCTAGCCAGTGTGTGTGTTAGGCTTTTAAGTATTGTGCCAAGTTCAACCAATCCAATCTAGTTGGGGTACCAGCAGTCTACATTTAAAAAAACTATAATTTTATTTTCTTAAATCTAAGTTCATTTGCCTGACCGCTAGCCAGTGTGTGTGTCAGGCTTACAAGTATTGTGCCAAGTTCAACCAATCCAATCACAGTAGCTTGCACGCATAGTACCACTAATCGGGAAAAAAATGACAGGCAGAGGCAGGACACCCCGCAGGGGCCGTCGTGGTCGTGGTGCTGTGATTCCCTTTGGCCCTACAATAATGCCCAGTGTTCAGAGGCCAGTTACCCTAAAATTGAAAAGTTCAGAGGACGTAGTTGACTGGCTAACACAGGACACCCAATCTTCTACAGCTTCCGCTTGGAACATTGATTCACCATCCTCCTCCAGCATAGCTTCGGGCACCTCTCAAGTTACCACTCGCCCGCCTGCCGCCACCACCAACACTAGTACCACAGCCAATTCAATTGATCAGTCAGAAGAGTTATTTACACATCAGTTTGAAGAAATGAGTGATGCGCAACCATTATTGCCAGAGGATGTAGATAACAGGGATATGACTCAGGCAGCAGAACACACATGTACGTACGATATGATGATGTTGATGTACCCGCTGCTGCTTCCTTTGTTGAGTTGTCAGATACAAGTGGGGCGGGTGATGATGATGACGATGCGTCCGTGGATGTCACGTGGGTGCCCCTTGACAACTGGGTATGCAGGCTAGACCTGTGGCCTGAGCTATCCTAATTTGCAATTGAACTTCTGGCCTGCCCCGCTTCAAGTGTCCTGTCAGAAAGGACCTTCAGTGCAGCAGGAGGTTTTTTCACCGAGAAGAGAAGTCGCCTAGGGCAAAAAAGTCTAGATTGCCTCACCTTTATAAAGATGAATGAGGGATGGATCCCGAAGGGACTGACACTAGGAGATACATTCGACTGAAAAAGGCCTGATGACATGAGCTGCCTTCAGGTAAAACTGGTCCACACGCTGCTGTATATTATCTGTGAATGCCAGATGACTTGCGTGACTTATCCGCCACCAACTAGGGTTCAAGAAGACGCAATGTTTTATGGCACTTTCTGCCTGGGGAACAAAGGTCAATTTTTCTGGCCGCTGCAACAGCAGCTGCTGCAACAGCAGTGGCTGCAACAATACCTCATTTTTTTATTTACATTTTTATGTCAGAAGGCGTACGGCATGTAATGAAAAAGAAAGCATATTGAACAGTCTTGCATAACACAACAGTTGTGCAAAAATACATATTTACAATGAAGACATTTTGTTAAAATTATCTGGCTAGGCCTTCTTATTTTTACTTTTTTGGTTAATAAATTTTCTTTTTTTTTACTGTGATTTGCAATTTTTAAGAGAAACCTAAGTCATGGTAAAACAGACAATAGTAAAGAGTATATCAGCAGTTAACACCAAAGTCCTATTATCTATCATCACTCCACCAGTAGCTTATTATTTACAATATCTAACCTGCTCAATCGCCCTTGGGTTACCCTAGGGCAGGCTTCAGTAGGCGACCTCTCCTTTCCTCGGATGATTTTGCCGCCGGTTGCTTCTGAAGGGTCTCCTCCAGGGCTCCACCACTCCGGTCCTTCCCCCTGAGACGCTTCAACCATTAACAAATGTTTTATTATATTAGGGGGGCACTAAATGGGGATGTTATCCAGGGATCCCAAATTGTCTGGAACTGGGTGAATCTATCCAAGTCTACATGGTTTAATCTCTCGTTGAGTAGTAAATAGTTGATTTTTTTTAATTAATTCCTGAAAGTTTAAATTTGGGGTTTTCCAACTACTAGCTATGTGTATTTTTTCTTAAAAAAAATATTTTATTAGGTCAGGTAATATATCATATTCAAACAACCATTTCCATGTTACATATATATCCATACATGTTAATACATCACTGAGTTACCTTATCTCTATTAATACTCAGTTTACCCCTTTCCATTCCATAATCTTGGAGCTTATACCATATCCAGGGCTAGTATGTTATCTGGATTTGGTTGTACCTGTAGCCTAAAAATATATATATTTTTTTTACTTTTCAGTTATTAATATAGCTTTAATTCATTTTGTTTTTTAAGTTGATTCCCTTTAAGTCTTGAATCCGACTATAATTGGGAACAAAATAACTAGTTTGAACATTTAACATGTTGGGAAAGGGAAAGGTCCACAAACATCCTCCCTTTTTTTACATAAATATGATGTAAAATATAGCACTTACCTCCGTCCTCCGCCCCTCTAAGGATCCACACACACCTCCATCCATCCCGTTCTCTTGAGAATATCCTCTCCCATTTAGGGGAGCCCCTATTCCAGACCTAAATTTCTTTAATTGTCTCCAGATGATATGCTATCCCTTAATTGCAGCCACGGAGACCATATATCTCAAAATGTATGCATGGAGTTGTCTACTAAATGGGTAAGGCGTTCATTTATAAGGATAAAGTTTAATTTATTTTTAACCACCTGAAAGTGTAGGGTATCCAATTTCCATTGTCTTTCTATATGGTTCTTTGTGGCCAACATGATGAACTTTAATAGCCTATTTTGAGCGGGCAAGAGACAGACATGCGGAACACCCAGCATGCAGTTTTCTATATTAGCAGAAATCTGAATCTTAAACATTTTAGAAGCTAGTAAGCATGTTTCTTTCCATAGTCTTATGACTGCCGAACACTCCCACCAGACATGAATAAATGTAGCCTCATTACCACTGTTCCTAAAACATGAGCTGCTCCGTTTTGGATCCCATTTATTTAGCTTAAAAGAAGTAATATATGTCCTGTGTAGGACCTTTATTGAAGTCTCAAGCAGACTATAATTTAAAGATCCCCTACTTAAGCCTCGCCAACTTTTATCCCATGTGCTGTCTGCCAACTCGGTGCCTAAATCCCTCTCCCAGGCTTTGGTATAGTCTGGTTTGTTTGCCCATGAGTTTTCATTAAATAGTTCATACATGAGGCTAATAATACCAGGCTGAAAGGGGGAATCCCTACATTTTTTGAGTAGCCAGGTGTTTCTTTGGGGGGTTCCCCTACCACTTATCGTATATATAAAATGATGTATCCTGCAAAAATTATAGTGTTCAGTTAGGGGTAAATTGTATCTATCTCTCACCCGCTCAAAGGTCACTATTTTGTCGTCATGCCACCATGGACCAACCCTTAGTAGGTTCTGAGACTTCCACCAACTGAGAGAGCTTTCCGGAAGATGTATCTTAAAGTGGGGATTGGGTACGATAGGGGTAAGATCTGATACCTGAGTGTCCAGTTTTTGTGTCCAGTTCATCTCTGTCCATATTTTTAATGAGTGCTTAATCAACGGGTTTTTCAAGTTTCTCAAAAAAGTATACAGGCCTGGAATCCATATTACTGTATCCCATGTATAAGGTGACATGCTTAGATTTTCCATAAATACCCAGAGCGGCTGATGTGTGGAAGAATGCGCCAGAGGAATGAAAGCCAGCTGCGCTGCCTTGTAATACAGTTTGAGATTCGGGCACGATAGGCCCCCTTTCCCTTTTGGTCTATACATATTATTTTTTGAGATCCTCGGGGCTTTATGATTCCAAATAAATCTAAAAATTAGTTTTTTCCCCTTTGAATCTTTATGTGTTGTAAGCGATCTCCCAGGAGTTTTAATCTGGTTAACGGGGATTTGTAGTATGTATCTATCAAATTCATAAATTTGCCTGCAAAACTAAATTTCTGTAATACTGCTTTTAAATAAGGCCATTTCAACGTATCAAAAAAAGGCCTTTTCTATATCTAACGCCAAAAGGCATGTGGGTATTTGATGTAGGGATGACCATGAGATTAAATTTTGTGTCCGTCTGATATTGTCCCACGTTTGTCTATGGGGGATAAACCCTGTTTGCTCTTTATGGATTATGGAGGGGAGAAATCGCGAAATCCTGTTTGCCATTAATTTGGCCAAAATTTTTATATCCCCGTCTAGGAGTGATATGGGGCAGTAATTTTTAAGTTTTAATGGGTCTCGTCGTTCTTTCGGGAAACATATCATATTTGCATGGTTTAGTTCTTGTGGCATGGGAGAGCCTTCTAAAATTTGATTGAAAAGTGTGGCTAAGTGGGGTAATAACAAGTCTAAAAAAAGTTTGGTAATAGAGATTTGTAAATCCATCCGGGCCCGGGTAGCTATGTGTATTTTGAATGCTAAAGCCATTAATTGGAATAGCTTGTTCTAGGATTGAGAGACATTTTTTATGTGTTTCCCCAGTAAGCAGGATTCCATTGAAAGAGAAATATCCTTTTGCAAGGATTGGAGGCCCGAGATTTAGCTGAAGTCTTTTATAGTGGACATGAGTGCTGGTATAGAGAGAAGGGGCTTGGTCAGGGTGCAAAGCATATCGTCCGCGAAAAGTGAACACTTAAACTGATGGTGTCCTACTTGAACCCCCTGGATGGCATGGTTGGTTCTGATTGCCTGCGCTAGGGGTTCAATGGCAAGAGCAAAGAGCAGTGGGGAGAGTGGGCATCCCCGCCTGGTCCCTCTCTGTTCTTGGATTTAGCCTTATGGTCCCCTGGTATCTTTTAATTTAGCTACTGGTGAGTCGTAGTACCTTCTGAGCAGGTTGAGAAAGCGTCCCTCAAATCCAAACTTATCTAGCATTTTGTACATATATGGCCATTCCACCGTATCAAAAGCCTTCTCTATGTCTAGGGCTAGAGGGCAAACTGGGTTGTTATAGTGTTAAGCCAAGAACTGGTCCTTCAGAACCCTCCTAACATTATCTCCTGCCTCTCTGAAAGGAATGAACCCCGTTTGGTCCTTGTGTATTTAGTCCAGTAAAAAGTGAGATATTCGTTTGGCCATCATTTTAGCTAGGATCTTGACATCCACATTTATCAGGGGTATGGGGCGATAATTATTTAACCTCTAAAGGGTCCCTACCCTCTTTTGGAAAGACTATAAGGTCGGCCTGATTCAATTAAGGGGGCATAGGTTCTCCATTTAGTATAGCGTTAAACAAAGATGTTAGGTGCGGGGGTAAGCAAGGGCTCAAATTTCTTATAGTACAGATGAGTAAAACCGTCTGTCCCTGGGAACTTGCCAAATTTAAGATCTTGGATTGTAGATTTAACTTCCTCTTGGGATATGTCTAGGTTCAAGCTGTACAATTGAGGTACAGGTATTTTGTGGACTTCTTGCTGTAGTAGGAAGGACTCTATGTCCGATCCGCTGCAGCGAGATTGGGATGAATATATGGTCTGATAGAAGTTTTGAAATTTTTCTTGGATAGCATTGGGGCTAAAGGAGGTTTGACCATCAGGTAGTCTAAAGATACTGTATATTATGTCCTCTCTTGGGGGGTAAAGACACTAATAATTCCTCCAATAAAATACTGTTTTTTATGTGGGCAAGGTCCCTAGTTAGCCCCTTGGGTTATCTGTTAAAAAGAGTGGTGCAGAGACTGAGGGGGCTGTTAGCCTCCTTGACCCCTTGTGGCCGTTTAGAATCCCTGCTGCTGCATGTTTCAGCTTTATTAAGGTGTAATTGTACAGCGTTTGACTCAAGTAGCTGCCTGTGCTGGGTCAATTTGGCTTAATTGCTGGGCCTTTTTCCTGCCAAGATGGCGACCAGCAGTCCATGGGCCTCTATGTCCCCTTCACTACCTTTGTCCCCGCTTGTGTGCTCATTTGGGATGGCCCCCCTTTATATCTCCGGCCCGTGGCCTTCTCAGGTCCCCCCCTCAATCTTTGAGTGTGGGTGTGCGGGGCTGGGGCGTTGAATCAGGCCTACCTTTTTCTCTGCTCGCTGCAAGATCAACAATACCTAATTTTTCTGGCCTCTGGTGCTGCACTGTGGCTTCAACAACCAAACCCCCCAAAAAAGGCACATAACAGGGATTAAACTGATAGGAGTAGTACTACTTAACACACCACTCATATCTGGTGTAACAGTAGTGTACATTTTAAAACCACAACAAAAAAAAATCTACTGTAATAGATTGCATAGCAGTTAGTTGTCTGCAAGCGTGTGTGTCAGACCTACAGCGTCTACTCTACCAACTTCTGCAAGTGCACAGTGCCACTCATATCTGTTGTCGCAGTAGCTTGCACGCATAGTACCAATCTGTCAAAACCTGTAATGATGAATGAGGTCTAGAGTAGCCTGGTTCCCTTATCCTCTACATGTTGAGACCTAATGTTTGGGTGACTCCAGACCAACACATGAGTACAAGCAGCACACAAACTCAAAGCCGCCATCCTCCTCCTGGTCCAGCATTATCAGCCACATCAACCACTGCTGTCCTCCTTGCCCCCTCTCAACCATCCGCCACTGTGTCTCTCGCCTTGAGCAGTTCCTGCTCATCTGCCCATAGTCAGGTGCCTGTAAAGGACATGTTTGAGCGTAAGAAGCTAATGTCACAAAGTGCCCCAAAATTGAAGTGATACGACCAACAAAGCATCTTTTTCCATCTCCTGGTTCTAAAAATCCAGGCCTTATACACGCCCCCTGATATGTGCTATAACAGGTATTAAACTGATAAGAGTAGTACTACTTAACACACCTTATAATAATGCAGAGAGAGGCAACGCAGTGAGAGGAGTCTGAAGAAGAGGAGTCAGAGAAGGAAGGTGGCTTTGAGGAGGTGGAAGACCAAACACAGCAGGCGTCCCAGGGGGCTTGTTGTCACCTTTCGAGGACACTTGGTGGCTGGGTGGAGGAAGAGACCTTCAATGACATCAGTGAGGACAAGGAACGGGACATCGCTTGGCTAGCTTGGTATCCAACCTTGTGCAAATAGGGAGTTTGCGGTTGTGCAAATGGACTGTTTGCGGTTGTTTGCGGTGCGTTAAACGGGGAGTTTGGTCTGTCACTGTGAAGCGGGTCTAACCCTTACACTACCTGATCGATACAACATCATACCTGATGTTTTAAAGCACGTTATTCTAAACAATTTAGGAATGTTAGGTAATTTATGCCCTTTATGGCTTAAAACCATACTCTGCATCAACTATGTAATTTTCCGTGGGAGTTTTGCCATGGATCCCCCTGCGGCATGCCACAGTGCAGGTGTTAGTCCTGTTGAAACAACTTTTCCATCACTATTGTGGGCAGAAAGAGTCCCTGTGGGTTTTAAAATTCGCCTGCCCATTGAAGTCTATGGCGGTTTGCCGGTTCGCGAATATTTGTGGCGGTTCGGTTTCGCGGTTCGCGAAACGAAAATTTTATGTTTGCGACATCACTATTTATAGGCCTCGCGCTTGAATGTTACTGGCTTGTGTTAAATATTAGTGGCTTGGATTTACATCCTGCGGGATAGTTTTACGTCCTTTGGGGTAGTTTTACCTTCTTGGGCCTCGTTTTCGTTGTTTTGCGTTTTTTCGGCAACCAATTTTTTTTCTCGCTTAGGCGATTTGCAAGGGTAAAAAAAGTACAAATATGCGTCAAATTAACTTGCAACCTGACTCACCGGCTCCCTGCCTCTGTGGTGTGAGTGTGTAAGTTAGTTTGAGGCATATTTGTTGTGTTTTTCAAGTCTTTTCAATTTTGTGGTTTGGCCGTTAAAGTTGTAATTTTGCGAAGCACACAGTGCATGTATGGGTTTCGGTCCTAAGTTATACGGGTTGTAAGTCCCCCGTGACTCAACTGCTCGCCTCGCTTTGTGAGACTCGCAGTGCAATGAGCTCCTTTGGTGCTCATTGCACTGAAAATATCAGAACCTTCCTCCTATTGTTAGGGTGGGGGCATTGAGACAGTCTGAAGAGCTCCCTTGACCTTATGGCCAAAGCTCTGAAGTCAAAGGGGTCCTCAAGGTAGGGGCTAAAATAATTCACAGGAGCAGGATTGCTTTACTGAGCATGGTTTCCTCACTATAAGGGGAGCGCATCACAGAGCACGGGCCTGAGTGAGAACCCCCCCCCCCCCCCCAAAAAAAAAGATTTAGGGGGCTCATGCAGTACTTATCATTCATCCAAGCTGGCTTTCACACAGCTCAGACCAATTTTATTTCCACAGCCTTAAGACCTGACTCTTTATCTACCATTGACTTTTGTAGTGCCAGCTACAGCTTGTAATGTGACAGTGTAGAAATGAAAACAAGCAGA
>CM050163.1:255321891-255566891 GCA_027410445.1 Discoglossus pictus
TTTATCAGCCTTTACTTGTAAGGTAAATCCACTTGCAAACAGGCCCCAAAACAGCTCACAAACCTTTTATACTAGTTTAACAGTCAAGCCACACTCTCCCACCTGGGCACAATTAGTGCACGCTGCAATTTATCAGCTTTTACCTGTAAAGGAAAATCCACTTGTAAACAGGCCCCAAACAGCTCACAAACCTTTTATACTGGTTTAACAGTCAAGCCACACCGCTCTCACCGGGGCACAATTAGTGTACTCTGCAAATTATAAGCCTTTAATTGTAAGGTAAATCACTTGTAAACAGGCCCCAAAACAGCTCACAAACCTTTTATACTAGTTTAACAGTCAAGCCACACCTCTCACCTGGCACAATTAGGTACTCTGCAATTTATCAGCCTTTACTTGTAAGGTAAATCCACTTGTAAACAGCCCCAAAACAGCTCACAAAACTTTATTATTCTAGTTTACAGTCAAGCCACACCCCTCTCACCTGGGCACAATTAGTTCACTCTGCAAATTTTCAGGCTTTACCTGTAAAAGAAAATCCACTTGTAAACAAGCCCCAAAACAGCTCACAAACCTTTTATACTAGTTTAACAGTCAAGACACACTCTCCCACCTGGGCACAATTAGTGTACTCTGCAATTTATCAGCCTTTACTTGTAAAGTAAATCCACTTGTAAACAAGCCCCAAAACAGCTCACAAACCTTTTATACTAGTTTAACAGTCAAGACACACTCTCCCACCTGGGCACAATTAGTTCACTCTGCAATTTATCAGCTTTTACCTGTAAAGGAAAATCCACTTGTAAACAGGCCCCAAAACAGCTCACAATCTTTTATTTTAGTTTAACAGTCAAGCCACACCCCTCTCACCTGTGCACAGTTAGTGCACTCTGCAATTAATCAGCCTTTACTTGTAAGGTAAATCCACTTGTAAACAGGCCCCAAAACAGCTCACAATCGTTTTTTTTAGTTTAACAGTCAAGCCACAACCCCTCTCACCTGGGCACAATTAGTGTACTCTGCAATTTATCAGCCTTGACTCGTAAGGTAAATCCACTTGTAAACAGCCCCAAAACAGCTCACAAACCTTTTATACTAGTTTAGCAGTCAAGCCACACCCCTCTCACCTGGGCACAATTAGTGCACTCTGCAATTTATCAGCCTTTACCTGTAAAAGAAAATCCACTTGTAAACAGGCCCCAAAACAGCTCACAAACCTTTTATACTGGTTTAACATAGCCACACACCGCTCTCACCGGGGCACAATTAGTGTACTCTGCAAATTATAAGCCTTTACTTGTGAGGTAAATCCCCTTGTAAAGAGCCCCAAAACAGCTCACAAACCTTTTATACTAGTTTAACAGTCAAGCAACACCCCTCTCACCTGTGCACAATTAGTGCACTCTGCAATTTATCAGCTTTTACCTGTAAGGTAAATACCCTTGTAAAGAGGCCCAAAAACAGCTCACAAACCTTTTATACTGGTTTAACAGTCAAGCCACAATGCTCTCACCGGGGCACAATTAGTGTACTCTGCAAATTATAAGCCTTTACTTGTAAGGTAAATCCACTTGTAAACAGGCCCCAAAACAGCTCACAAACCATTTATACTATTTTAACAGTCAAGCCACACTCCTCTCACCTGTGCACAATTAGTGCACTCTGCAATTTATCAGCCTTTACTTGTAAGATAAATCCACTTGTAAACAGGCCCCAAAACAGCTCACAAATCTTTTATTTTAGTTTAACAGTCAAGCCACACCCCTCTCACCTGGGCACAATTAGTGCACTCTGCAATTTATCAGCCTTTACTTGTAAGGTAAATCCACTTGCAAACAGGCCCCAAAACAGCTCACAAACCTTTTATACTAGTTTAACAGTCAAGCCACACCCCTCTCACCTGGGCACAATTAGTGTACTCTGCAATTTATCAGCCTTTACTTGTAAGGTAAATCCACTTGTAAACAGCCCCAAAACAGCTCAAAACTTTTTATTCTAGTTTAACAGTCAATCCACATCACATTCAACTGGGCACAATTAGTGCACTCTGAATTTTATCGCAGCCTTTTACACCTGTAGATAAAGAAATTCCACCTTGTAAAATCAGAGCCCCAAATCAGCTCACATTATAACTTTTTATACTGTGTTTAACAGTCAAGCCACACCGCTCTCACCGGGGCACATTAGTGTACTCTGCAAAATTATAAGCCTTTACTTGTGGAGTAAATCACGCCCTTGTAAAGAGCACCCTCAAAAAGCTCACAAAGCTTTTATACTAGGTTAAGACAGTCAAGCTAACTCCCTCTCCCACCTGGGCACAATTAGTTCACTCTGCAATTTATCAGCTTTTACCTGTAAAGGAAAATCCCCTTGTAAACAGGCCCCAAAACAGCTCACAAACCTTTTTATACTGGTTTAACAGTCAAGCCACAACCCTCTCACCTGTGCACAGTTAGTGCACTCTGCAATTAATCAGCCTTTACTTGTAAGGTAAATCCACTTGTAAACAGGCCCCCAAAACAGCTCACAAACCTTTTATACTAGTTTAACAGTCAAGCCACACCCCTCTCACCTGGGCACAATTAGTGTACTCTGCAATTTATCAGCCTTGACTCGTAAGGTAAATCCACTTGTAAACAGCCCCAAAACAGCTCACAAACCTTTTATACTGTTTAGCAGTCAAGCCACACCCTCTCACCTGGGCACAATTAGTGCACTCTGCAATTTATCAGCCTTTACCTGTAAAAGAAAATCCACTTGTAAACAGGCCCCAAAACAGCTCACAAACCTTTTATACTGGTTTAACAGTCAAGCCAGACCGCTCTCACCGGGGCACAATTAGTGTACTCTGCAAATTATAAGCCTTTACTTGTGAGGTAAATCCCCTTGCAAACAGGCCCCAAAACAGCTCACAAACCTTTATACTAGTTTAACAGTCAAGCAACACCCCTCTCACCTGTGCACAATTAGTGCACTCTGCAATTTATCAGCTTTTACCTGTAAAGGAAAATCGTGTGTAAAGAGACCCCAAAACAGCTCACAAACCTTTTATACTGGTTTAACAGTCAAGCCACCACCCCTCTCACCTGTGCCACAGTTAGTTCTCACTCTGCAAATAATCAGCCTTTACTTGGTAAGGTAAATCCACCGAATTGTAAAACAGGCCCCAAAACAGCTCACAAACTATTATAACTATTTTAACAGTCAAGCCACAACTCCTCTCACCTGTGCACAATTAGTTCACTCTGCAATTTATCAGCCTTTACCTTGTAAGATGAAATCCCACTTGTAAACAGGCCCCAAAACGCTCACAATCTTTTATTTTAGCTGTTAACAGTCAAGCCACACCCTCTCACCTGGGCACAATTAGTGCACTCTGCAATTTATCAGCCTTTACTTGTAAGGTAAATCCACATGCAAACAGGCCACCCAAAACAGCTCACAAACCTTTTATACTAGTTTAACAGTCAAGCCACACCCCTCTCACCTGGGCACAATTAGTGTACTCTGCAATTATCAGCCTTTACTTGTAAGGTAAATCCACTTGTAAACAGCCCCAAAACAGCTCACAAAACTTTTATTCTAGTTTAACAGTCAAGCCACACCCCTCTCACCTGGGCACAATTAGTTCACTCTGCAAATTTTCAGGCTTTACCTGTAAGGTAAATCCACTTGTAAACAGGCCCCAAAACAGCTCACAAACCTTTTATACTGGTTTAACAGTCAAGCCACACCGTTCTCACCGGGGCACAATTAGTGTACTCTGCAAATTATCAGCCTTTACTTGTAAAGTAAATCCACTTGTAAACAAGCCCCAAAACAGCTCACAAACCTTTTATACTAGTTTAACAGTCAAGACACACTCTCCACCTGGGCACAATTAGTTCACTCTGCAATTTATCAGCCTTTACTTGTAAGGTAAATCCACTTGCAAACAGGCCCCAAAACAGCTCACAAACCTTTTATACTAGTTTAACAGTCAAGCCACACCCCTCTCACCTGGGCACAATTAGTGCACTCTGCAATTTATCAGCCTTTACTTGTAAGGTAAATCCACTTGCAAACAGGCCCCAAAACAGCTCACAAACCATTTATACTAGTTTAACAGTCAAGCCACACCCCTCTCACCTGGGCACAATTAGTGTACTCTGCAATTTATCAGCCTTTACTTGTAAGGTAAATCCACTTGTAAACAGCCCCAAAACAGCTCACAAAACTTTTATTCTAGTTTAACAGTCAAGCCACACCCCTCTCACCTGGGCACAATTAGTTCACTCTGCAAATTTTCAGGCTTTACCTGTAAAAGAAAATCCACTTGTAAACAGGCCCCAAAACAGCTCACAAACCTTTTATACTGGTTTAACAGTCAAGCCACACCGTTCTCACCGGGGCACAATTAGTGTACTCTGCAAATTATAAGCCTTTACTTGTAAAGTAAATCCACTTGTAAACAAGCCCCAAAACAGCTCACAAACCTTTTATACTAGTTTAACAGTCAAGACACACTCTCCCACCTGGGCACAATTAGTTCACTCTGCAATTTATCAGCTTTTACCTGTAAAGGAAAATCCACTTGTAAACAGGCCCCAAAACAGCTCACAAAACTTTTATACTGGTTTAACAGTCAAGCCACACCCCTCTCACCTGTGCACAGTTAGTGCACTCTGCAATTAATCAGCCTTTACTTGTAAGGTAAATCCACTTGTAAACAGGCCCCAAAACAGCTCACAATCTTTTATTTTAGTTTAACAGTCAAGCCACACCCCTCTCACCTGGGCACAATTAGTGTACTCTGCAATTTATCAGCCTTGACTCGTAAGGTAAATCCACTTGTAAACAGCCCCAAACAGCTCACAAACCTTTTATACTAGTTTAGCAGTCAAGCCACACCCCTCTCACCTGGGCACAATTAGTGCACTCTGCAATTTATCAGCCTTTACCTGTAAAAGAAAATCCACTTGTAAACAGGCCCCAAAACAGCTCACAAACCTTTTATACTGGTTTAACAGTCAAGCCACACCGCTCTCACCGGGGCACAATTAGTGTACTCTGCAAATTATAAGCCTTTACTTGTGAGGTAAATACCCTTGTAAAGAGCCCCAAAACAGCTCACAAACCTTTTATACTAGTTTAACAGTCAAGCAACACCCCTCTCACCTGTGCACAATTAGTGCACTCTGCAATTTATCAGCTTTTACCTGTAAAGGAAAATCCGCTTGTAAAGAGGCCCAAAAACAGCTCACAAACCTTTTATACTGGTTTAACAGTCAAGCCACACCGCTCTCACCGGGGCACAATTAGTTCACTCTGCAAATTATAAGCCTTTACTTGTAAGGTAAATCCACTTGTAAACAGGCCCCAAAACAGCTCACAAACCATTTATACTATTTTAACAGTCAAGCCACACTCCTCTCACCTGTGCACAATTAGTGCACTCTGCAATTAATCAGCCTTTACTTGTAAGGTAAATCCACTTGTAAACAGGCCCCAAAACAGCTCACAATCTTTTATTTTAGTTTAACAGTCAAGCCACACCCCTCTCACCTGGGCACAATTAGTGTACTCTGCAATTTATCAGCCTTGACTCGTAAGGTAAATCCACTTGTAAACAGCCCCAAAACAGCTCACAAACCTTTTATACTAGTTTAGCAGTCAAGCCACACCCCTCTCACCTGGGCACAATTAGTGCACTCTGCAATTTATCAGCCTTTACCTGTAAAAGAAAATCCACTTGTAAACAGGCCCCAAAACAGCTCACAAACCTTTTATACTGGTTTAACAGTCAAGCCACACCGCTCTCACCGGGGCACAATTAGTGTACTCTGCAAATTATAAGCCTTTACTTGTGAGGTAAATCCCCTTGTAAAGAGCCCCAAAACAGCTCACAAACCTTTTATACTAGTTTAACAGTCAAGCAACACCCCTCTCACCTGTGCACAATTAGTGTACTCTGCAAATTATAAGCCTTTACTTGTAAGGTAAATCCACTTGTAAACAGGCCCCAAAAACAGCTCACAAACCATTTAATACTATTGTTAAACAGTCAAGCCACACTCCTCTCACCTGTGCACAATTAGTGCACTCTGCAATTTATCAGCCTTTACTTGTAAGATAAATCCACTTGTAAACAGGCCCCAAAACAGCATAACAATCTTTTATTTTAGTTTAACAGTCAAGCCACACCCCTCTCACCTGGGCACAATTAGTGCACTCTGCAATTTATCAGCCTTTACTTGTAAGGTAAATCCACTTGTAAACAAGCCCCAAAACATCTCACAAACCTTTTACACTGGTTTAACAGTCAAGCCACACCCCTCTCACCTGTGCACAGTTAGTGCACTCTGCAATTAATCAGCCTTTACTTGTAAAGGAAAATCCACTTGTAAACAGGCCCCAAAACAGCTCACAAACCATTTATACTATTTTAACAGTCAAGCCACACTCCTCTCACCTGTGCACAATTAGTGCACTCTGCAATTTATCAGCCTTTACTTGTAAGGTAAATACACTTGTAAACAGGTCCCAAAACAGCTCACAATCTTTTATTTTAGTTTAACAGTCAAGCCACACCCCTCTCACCTGGGCACAATTAGTTCACTCTGCAAATTTTCAGCCTTTACCTGTAAAAGAAAATCCACTTGTAAACAGGCCCCAAAACAGCTCACAAACCTTTTATACTGCTTTAACAGTCAAGCCACACCGCTCTCACCGGGGCACAATTAGTGTACTCTGCAAATTATAAGCATTTACTTGTAAGGTAAATCCACTTGTAAACAAGCCCCAAAACAGCTCACAAACCTTTTATACTAGTTTAACAGTCAAGACACTTTCTCCCACCTGGGCACAATTAGTTCACTCTGCAATTTATCAGCTTTTACCTGTAAAGGAAAATCCCCTTGTAAACAGGCCCCAAAACAGCTCACAAACCTTTTATACTGGTTTAACAGTCAAGCCACACCCCTCTCACCTGTGCACAGTTAGTGCACTCTGCAATTAATCAGCCTTTACTTGTAAGGTAAATCCACTTGTAAACAGGCCCCAAAACAGCTCACAAACCATTTATACTATTTTTACAGTCAAGCCACACTCCTCTCACCTGTGCACAATTAGTGCACTCTGCAATTTATCAGCCTTTACTTGTAAGATAAATCCACTTGTAAACAGGCCCCAAAACAGCTCACAATCTTTTATTTTAGTTTAACAGTCAAGCCACACCCCTCTTACCTGGGCACAATTAGTGCACTCTGCAATTTATCAGCCTTTACTTGTAAGGTAAATACACTTGCAAACAGGCCCCAAAACAGCTCACAAACCTTTTATACTAGTTTAACAGTCAAGCCACACTCTCCCACCTGGGCACAATTAGTGCACGCTGCAATTTATCAGCTTTTACCTGTAAAGGAAAATCCACTTGTAAACAGGCCCCAAAACAGCTCACAAACCTTTTATACTGCTTTAACAGTCAAGCCACACCGCTCTCACCGGGGCACAATTAGTGTACTCTGCAAATTATAAGCCTTTACTTGTAAGGTAAATCCACTTGTAAACAGGCCCCAAAACAGCTCACAAACCTTTTATACTAGTTTAACAGTCAAGCCACACCCCTCTCACCTGGGCACAATTAGTGTACTCTGCAATTTATCAGCCTTTACTTGTAAGGTAAATCCACTTGTAAACAGCCCCAAAACAGCTCACAAAACTTTTATTCTAGTTTAACAGTCAAGCCACACCCCTTTAACCTGGGCACAATTAGTTCACTCTGCAAATTTTCAGGCTTTACCTGTAAAAGAAAATCCACTTGTAAACAGGCCCCAAAACAGCTCACAAACCTTTTATACTGGTTTAACAGTCAAGCCACACCGTTCTCACCGGGGCACAATTAGTGTACTCTGCAAATTATAAGCCTTTACTTGTAAAGTAAATCCACTTGTAAACAAGCCCCAAAACAGCTCACAAACCTTTTATACTAGTTTAACAGTCAAGACACACTCTCCCACCTGGGCACAATTAGTTCACTCTGCAATTTATCAGCTTTTAACTGTAAAGGAAAATCCACTTGTAAACAGGCCCCAAAACAGCTCACAAAACTTTTATACTGGTTTAACAGTCAAGCCACACCCCTCTCACCTGTGCACAGTTAGTGCACTCTGCAATTATTCAGCCTTTACTTGTAAGGTAAATCCACTTGTAAACAGGCCCCAAAACAGCTCACAATCTTTTATTTTAGTTTAACAGTCAAGCCACACCCCTCTCACCTGGGCACAATTAGTGTACTCTGCAATTTATCAGCCTTGACTCGTAAGGTAAATCCACTTGTAAACAGCCCCAAAACAGCTCACAAACCTTTTATACTAGTTTAGCAGTCAAGCCACACCCCTCTCACCTGGGGCACAATTAGTGCACTCTGCAATTTATCAGCCTTTACCTGTAAAAGAAAATCCACTTGTAAACAGGCCCCAAAACAGCTCACAAACCTTTTATACTGGTTTAACAGTCAAGCCACACCGCTCTCACCGGGGCACAATTAGTGTACTCTGCAAATTATAAGCCTTTACTTGTGAGGTAAATCCCCTTGTAAAGAGCCCCAAAACAGCTCACAAACCTTTTATACTAGTTTAACAGTCAAGCAACACCCCTCTCACCTGTGCACAATTAGTGCACTCTGCAATTTATCAGCTTTTACCTGTAAAGGAAAATCCGCTTGTAAAGAGGCCCAAAAACAGCTCACAAACCTTTTATACTGGTTTAACAGTCAAGCCACAATGCTCTCACCGGGGCACAATTAGTGTACTCTGCAAATTATAAGCCTTTACTTGTAAGGTAAATCCACTTGTAAACAGGCCCCAAAACAGCTCACAAACCATTTATACTATTTTAACAGTCAAGCCACACTCCTCTCACCTGTGCACAATTAGTGCACTCTGCAATTTATCAGCCTTTACTTGTAAGATAAATCCACTTGTAAACAGGCCCCAAAACAGCTCACAATCTTTTATTTTAGTTTAACAGTCAAGCCACACCCCTCTCACCTGGGCACAATTAGTGCACTCTGCAATTTATCAGCCTTTACTTGTAAGGTAAATCCACTTGCAAACAGGCCCCAAAACAGCTCACAAACCTTTTATACTAGTTTAACAGTCAAGCCACACCCCTCTCACCTGGGCACAATTAGTGTACTCTGCAATTTATCAGCCTTTACTTGTAAGGTAAATCCACTTGTAAACAGCCCCAAAACAGCTCACAAAACTTTTATTCTAGTTTAACAGTCAAGCCACATCCCTCTCACCTGGGCACAATTAGTTCACTCTGCAAATTTTCAGGCTTTACCTGTAAAAGAAAATCCACTTGTAAACAGGCCCCAAAACAGCTCACAAACCTTTTATACTGGTTTAACAGTCAAGCCACACCGCTCTCACCGGGGCACAATTACTGTACTCTGCAAATTATAAGCCTTTACTTGTAAAGTAAATCCACTTGTAAACAAGCCCCAAAACAGCTCACAAACCTTTTATACTAGTTTAACAGTCAAGACACACTCTCCCACCTGGGCACAATTAGTTCACTCTGCAATTTATCAGCTTTTACCTGTAAAGGAAAATCCACTTGTAAACAGGCCCCAAAACAGCTCACAAACCTTTTATACTGGTTTAACAGTCAAGCCACACCCCTCTCACCTGTGCACAGTTAGTGCACTCTGCAATTAATCAGCCTTTACTTGTAAGGTAAATCCACTTGTAAACAGGCCCCAAAACAGCTCACAATCTTTTATTTTAGTTTAACAGTCAAGCCACACCCCTCTCACCTGGGCACAATTAGTGTACTCTGCAATTTATCAGCCTTGACTCGTAAGGTAAATCCACTTGTAAACAGCCCCAAAACAGCTCACAAACCTTTTATACTAGTTTAGCAGTCAAGCCACACCCCTCTCACCTGGGCACAATTAGTGCACTCTGCAATTTATCAGCCTTTACCTGTAAAAGAAAATCCACTTGTAAACAGGCCCCAAAACAGCTCACAAACCTTTTATACTGGTTTAACAGTCAAGCCAGACCGCTCTCACCGGGGCACAATTAGTGTACTCTGCAAATTATAAGCCTTTACTTGTGAGGTAAATCCCCTTGCAAACAGGCCCCAAAACAGCTCACAAACCTTTTATACTAGTTTAACAGTCAAGCAACACCCCTCTCACCTGTGCACAATTAGTGCACTCTGCAATTTATCAGCTTTTACCTGTAAAGGAAAATCCGCTTGTAAACAGGCCCCAAAACAGCTCACAAACCTTTTATACTGGTTTAACAGTCAAGCCACACCGCTCTCACCGGGGCACAATTAGTGTACTCTGCAAATTATAAGCCTTTACTTGTAAGGTAAATCCACTTGTAAACAAGCCCCAAAACAGCTCACAAACCTTTTACACTGGTTTAACAGTCAAGCCACACCCCTCTCACCTGTGCACAGTTAGTGCACTCTGCAATTAATCAGCCTTTACTTGTAAGGTAAATCCACTTGTAAACAGGCCCCAAAACAGCTCACAAACCATTTATACTATTTTAACAGTCAAGCCACACTCCTCTCACCTGTGCACAATTAGTGCACTCTGCAATTTATCAGCCTTTACTTGTAAGGTAAATCCACTTGTAAACAGGCCCCAAAACAGCTCACAATCTTTTATTTTAGTTTAACAGTCAAGCCACACCCCTCTCACCTGGGCACAATTAGTGCACTCTGCAATTTATCAGCCTTTACTTGTAAGGTAAATCCACTTGCAAACAGGCCCCAAAACAGCTCACAAACCTTTTATACTAGTTTAACAGTCAAGCCACACCCCTCTCACCTGGGCACAATTAGTGTACTCTGCAATTTATCAGCCTTTACTTGTAAGGTAAATCCACTTGTAAACAGCCCCAAAACAGCTCACAAAACTTTTATTCTAGTTTAACAGTCAAGCCACACCCCTCTCACCTGGGCACAATTAGTTCACTCTGCAAATTTTCAGCCTTTACCTGTAAAAGAAAATCCACTTGTAAACAGGCCCCAAAACAGCTCACAAACCTTTTATACTGGTTTAACAGTCAAGCCACACCGCTCTCACCGGGGCACAATTAGTGTACTCTGCAATTTATCAGCCTTTACTTGTAAGGTAAATCCACTTGTAAACAGGCCCCAAAACAGCTCACAAACCTTTTATACTAGTTTAACAGTCAAGCAACACCCCTCTCACCTGGGCACAATTAGTGCACTCTGCAATTTATCAGCCTTTACTTGTAAGGTAAATCCACTTGCAAACAGGCCCCAAAACAGCTCACAAACCATTTATACTATTTTAACAGTCAAGCCACACTCCTCTCACCTGTGCACAATTAGTGCACTCTGCAATTTATCAGCCTTTACTTGTAAGATAAATCCACTTGTAAACAGGCCCCAAAACAGCTCACAATCTTTTATTTTAGTTTAACAGTCAAGCCACACCCCTCTCACCTGGGCACAATTAGTGCACTCTGCAATTTATCAGCCTTTACTTGTAAGGTAAATCCACTTGCAAACAGGCCCCAAAACAGCTCACAAACCTTTTATACTAGTTTAACAGTCAAGCCACACCCCTCTCACCTGGGCACAATTAGTTCACTCTGCAAATTTTCAGGCTTTACCTGTAAAAGAAAATCCACTTGTAAACAGGCCCCAAAACAGCTCACAAACCTTTTATACTGGTTTAACAGTCAAGCCACACCGCTCTCACCGGGGCACAATTAGTGTACTCTGCAAATTATAAGCCTTTACTTGTAAGGTAAATCCACTTGTAAACAAGCCCCAAAACAGCTCACAAACCTTTTATACTAGTTTAACAGTCAAGACACACTCTCCCACCTGGGCACAATTAGTTCACTCTGCAATTTATCAGCTTTTACCTGTAAAGGAAAATCCACTTGTAAACAGGCCCCAAAACAGCTCACAAAACTTTTATACTGGTTTAACAGTCAAGCCACACCCCTCTCACCTGTGCACAGTTAGTGCACTCTGCAATTAATCAGCCTTTACTTGTAAGGTAAATCCACTTGTAAACAGGCCCCAAAACAGCTCACAATCTTTTATTTTAGTTTAACAGTCAAGCCACACCCCTCTCACCTGGGCACAATTAGTGTACTCTGCAATTTATCAGCCTTGACTCGTAAGGTAAATCCACTTGTAAACAGCCCCAAAACAGCTCACAAACCTTTTATACTAGTTTAGCAGTCAAGCCACACCCCTCTCACCTGGGCACAATTAGTGCACTCTGCAATTTATCAGCCTTTACCTGTAAAAGAAAATCCACTTGTAAACAGGCCCCAAAACAGCTCACAAACCTTTTATACTGGTTTAACAGTCAAGCCACACCGCTCTCACCGGGGCACAATTAGTGTACTCTGCAAATTATAAGCCTTTACTTGTGAGGTAAATCCCCTTGTAAAGAGCCCCAAAACAGCTCACAAACCTTTTATACTAGTTTAACAGTCAAGCAACACCCCTCTCACCTGTGCACAATTAGTGCACTCTGCAATTTATCAGCCTTTACTTGTAAGGTAAATCCACTTGTAAACAGCCCCAAAACAGCTCACAAACCTTTTATACTAGTTTAACAGTCAAGCCACACCCCTCTCACCTGGGCACAATTAGTGCACTCTGCAATTTATCAGCCTTTACCTGTAAAAGAAAATCCACTTGTAAACAGGCCCCAAAACAGCTCACAAACCTTTTATACTGGTTTAACAGTCAAGCCACACCGCTCTCACCGGGGCACAATTAGTGTACTCTGCAATTTATCAGCCTTTACTTGTAAGGTAAATCCCCTTGTAAACAGCCCAAAACAGCTCACAAACCTTTTATATTAGTTTAACAGTCAAGCAACACCCCTCTCACCTGGGCACAATTAGTGCACTCTGCAATTTGTCAGCCTTTACTTGTAAGGTAAATCCACTTGCAAACAGGCCCCAAAACAGCTCACAAACCATTTATACTATTTTAACAGTCAAGCCACACTCCTCCCACCTGGGCACAATTAGTGCACTCTGCAATTTATCAGCCTTTACTTGTAAGGTAAATCCACTTGCAAACAGGCCCCAAAACAGCTCACAAACCTTTTATACTAGTTTAAAAGTCAAGCCACACCCCTCTCACCTGGGCACAATTAGTGTACTCTGCAATTTATCAGCCTTTACTTGTAAGGTAAATCCACTTGTAAACAGCCCCAAAACAGCTCACAAAACTTTTATTCTAGTTTAACAGTCAAGCCACATCCCTCTCACCTGGGCACAATTAGTTCACTCTGCAAATTTTCAGGCTTTACCTGTAAAAGAAAATCCACTTGTAAACAGGCCCCAAAACAGCTCACAAACCTTTTATACTGGTTTAACAGTCAAGCCACACCGCTCTCACCGGGGCACAATTACTGTACTCTGCAAATTATAAGCCTTTACTTGTAAAGTAAATCCACTTGTAAACAAGCCCCAAAACAGCTCACAAACCTTTTATACTAGTTTAACAGTCAAGACACACTCTCCCACCTGGGCACAATTAGTTCACTCTGCAATTTATCAGCTTTTACCTGTAAAGGAAAATCCACTTGTAAACAGGCCCCAAAACAGCTCACAAACCTTTTATACTGGTTTAACAGTCAAGCCACACCCCTCTCACCGGGGCACAATTAGTGCACTCTGCAATTAATCAGCCTTTACTTGTAAGGTAAATCCACTTGTAAACAGGCCCCAAAACAGCTCACAATCTTTTATTTTAGTTTAACAGTCAAGCCACACCCCTCTCACCTGGGCACAATTAGTGTACTCTGCAATTTATCAGCCTTGACTCGTAAGGTAAATCCACTTGTAAACAGCCCCAAAACAGCTCACAAACCTTTTATACTAGTTTAGCATTCAAGCCACACCCCTCTCACCTGGGCACAATTAGTGCACTCTGCAATTTATCAGCCTTTACCTGTAAAAGAAAATCCACTTGTAAACAGGCCCCAAAACAGCTCACAAACCTTTTATACTGGTTTAACAGTCAAGCCACACCGCTCTCACCGGGGCACAATTAGTGTACTCTGCAAATTATAAGCCTTTACTTGTGAGGTAAATCCCCTTGCAAACAGGCCCCAAAACAGCTCACAAACCTTTTATACTAGTTTAACAGTCAAGCAACACCCCTCTCACCTGTGCACAATTAGTGCACTCTGCAATTTATCAGCTTTTACCTGTAAAGGAAAATCCGCTTGTAAAGAGACCCCAAAACAGCTCACAAACCTTTTATACTGGTTTAACAGTCAAGCCACACCGCTCTCACTGGAGCACAATTAGTGTACTCTGCAAATTATAAGCCTTTACTTGTAAGGTAAATCCACTTGTAAACAAGCCCCAAAACAGCTCACAAACCTTTTACACTGGTTTAACAGTCAAGCCACACCCCTCTCACCTGTGCACAGTTAGTGCACTCTGCAATTAATCAGCCTTTACTTGTAAGGTAAATCCACTTGTAAACAGGCCCCAAAACAGCTCACAAACCATTTATACTATTTTAACAGTCAAGCCACACTCCTCTCACCTGTGCACAATTAGTGCACTCTGCAATTTATCAGCCTTTACTTGTAAGGTAAATCCACTTGTAAACAGGCCCCAAAACAGCTCACAATCTTTTATTTTAGTTTAACAGTCAAGCCACACCCCTCTCACCTGGGCACAATTAGTGCACTCTGCAATTTATCAGCCTTTACTTGTAAGGTAAATCCACTTGCAAACAGGCCCCAAAACAGCTCACAAACCTTTTATACTAGTTTAACAGTCAAGCCACACCCCTCTCACCTGGGCACAATTAGTGTACTCTGCAATTTATCAGCCTTTACTTGTAAGGTAAATCCACTTGTAAACAGCCCCAAAACAGCTCACAAAACTTTTATTCTAGTTTAACAGTCAAGCCACACCCCTCTCACCTGGGCACAATTAGTTCACTCTGCAAATTTTCAGCCTTTACCTGTAAAAGAAAATCCACTTGTAAACAGGCCCCAAAACAGCTCACAAACCTTTTATACTGGTTTAACAGTCAAGCCACACCGCTCTCACCGGGGCACAATTAGTGTACTCTGCAATTTATCAGCCTTTACTTGTAAGGTAAATCCACTTGTAAACAGCCCCAAAACAGCTCACAAACCTTTTATACTAGTTTAACAGTCAAGCAACACCCCTCTCACCTGGGCACAATTAGTGCACTCTGCAATTTATCAGCCTTTACTTGTAAGGTAAATCCACTTGCAAACAGGCCCCAAAACAGCTCACAAACCATTTATACTATTTTAACAGTCAAGCCACACTCCTCTCACCTGTGCACAATTAGTGCACTCTGCAATTTATCAGCCTTTACTTGTAAGATAAATCCACTTGTAAACAGGCCCCAAAACAGCTCACAATCTTTTATTTTAGTTTAACAGTCAAGCCACACCCCTCTCACCTGGGCACAATTAGTGCACTCTGCAATTTATCAGCCTTTACTTGTAAGGTAAATCCACTTGCAAACAGGCCCCAAAACAGCTCACAAACCTTTTATTCTAGTTTAACAGTCAAGCCACACCCCTCTCACCTGGGCACAATTAGTTCACTCTGCAAATTTTCAGGCTTTACCTGTAAAAGAAAATCCACTTGTAAACAGGCCCCAAAACAGCTCACAAACCTTTTATACTGGTTTAACAGTCAAGCCACACCGCTCTCACCGGGGCACAATTAGTGTACTCTGCAAATTATAAGCCTTTACTTGTAAAGTAAATCCACTTGTAAACAAGCCCCAAAACAGCTCACAAACCTTTTATACTAGTTTAACAGTCAAGACACACTCTCCCACCTGGGCACAATTAGTTCACTCTGCAATTTATCAGCTTTTACCTGTAAAGGAAAATCCACTTGTAAACAGGCCCCAAAACAGCTCACAAAACTTTTATACTGGTTTAACAGTCAAGCCACACCCCTCTCACCTGTGCACAGTTAGTGCACTCTGCAATTAATCAGCCTTTACTTGTAAGGTAAATCCACTTGTAAACAGGCCCCAAAACAGCTCACAATCTTTTATTTTAGTTTAACAGTCAAGCCACACCCCTCTCACCTGGGCACAATTAGTGTACTCTGCAATTTATCAGCCTTGACTCGTAAGGTAAATCCACTTGTAAACAGCCCCAAAACAGCTCACAAACCTTTTATACTAGTTTAGCAGTCAAGCCACACCCCTCTCACCTGGGCACAATTAGTGCACTCTGCAATTTATCAGCCTTTACCTGTAAAAGAAAATCCACTTGTAAACAGGCCCCAAAACAGCTCACAAACCTTTTATACTGGTTTAACAGTCAAGCCACACCGCTCTCACCGGGGCACAATTAGTGTACTCTGCAAATTATAAGCCTTTACTTGTGAGGTAAATCCCCTTGTAAAGAGCCCCAAAACAGCTCACAAACCTTTTATACTAGTTTAACAGTCAAGCAACACCCCTCTCACCTGTGCACAATTAGTGCACTCTGCAATTTATCAGCCTTTACTTGTAAGGTAAATCCACTTGTAAACAGCCCCAAAACAGCTCACAAACCTTTTATACTAGTTTAGCAGTCAAGCCACACCCCTCTCACCTGGGCACAATTAGTGCACTCTGCAATTTATCAGCCTTTACCTGTAAAAGAAAATCCACTTGTAAACAGGCCCCAAAACAGCTCACAAACCTTTTATACTGGTTTAACAGTCAAGCCACACCGCTCTCACCGGGGCACAATTAGTGTACTCTGCAATTTATCAGCCTTTACTTGTAAGGTAAATCCCCTTGTAAACAGCCCAAAACAGCTCACAAACCTTTTATATTAGTTTAACAGTCAAGCAACACCCCTCTCACCTGGGCACAATTAGTGCACTCTGCAATTTATCAGCCTTTACTTGTAAGGTAAATCCACTTGCAAACAGGCCCCAAAACAGCTCACAAACCATTTATACTATTTTAACAGTCAAGCCACACTCCTCTCACTTGTGCACAATTAGTGCACTCTGCAATTTATCAGCCTTTACTTGTAAGATAAATCCACTTGTAAACAGGCCCCAAAACAGCTCACAATCTTTTATTTTAGTTTAACAGTCAAGCCACACCCCTCTCACCTGGGCACAATTAGTGCACTCTGCAATTTATCAGCCTTTACTTGTAAGGTAAATCCACTTGCAAACAGGCCCCAAAACAGCTCACAAACCTTTTATTTTAGTTTAACAGTCAAGCCACACCCCTCTCACCTGGGCACAATTAGTTCACTCTGCAAATTTTCAGGCTTTACCTGTAAAAGAAAATCCACTTGTAAACAGGCCCCAAAACAGCTCACAAACCTTTTATACTGGTTTAACAGTCAAGCCACACCGCTCTCACCGGGGCACAATTAGTGTACTCTGCAAATTATAAGCCTTTACTTGTAAAGTAAATCCACTTGTAAACAAGCCCCAAAACAGCTCACAAACCTTTTATACTAGTTTAACAGTCAAGACACACTCTCCCACCTAGGCACAATTAGTGCACTCTGCAATTTATCAGCTTTTACCTGTAAAGGAAAATCCACTTGTAAACAGGCCCCAAAACAGCTCACAAAACTTTTATACTGGTTTAACAGTCAAGCCACACCCCTCTCACCTGTGCACAGTTAGTGCACTCTGCAATTAATCAGCCTTTACTTGTAAGGTAAATCCACTTGTAAACAGGCCCCAAAACAGCTCACAATCTTTTATTTTAGTTTAACAGTCAAGCCACACCCCTCTCACCTGGGCACAATTAGTGTACTCTGCAATTTATCAGCCTTGATTCGTAAGGTAAATCCACTTGTAAACAGCCCCAAAACAGCTCACAAACCTTTTATACTAGTTTAGCAGTCAAGCCACACCCCTCTCACCTGGGCACAATTAGTGCACTCTGCAATTTATCAGCCTTTACCTGTAAAAGAAAATCCACTTGTAAACAGGCCCCAAAACAGCTCACAAACCTTTTATACTAGTTTAACAGTCAAGCAACACCCCTCTCACCTGTGCACAATTAGTGCACTCTGCAATTTATCAGCCTTGACTCGTAAGGTAAATCCACTTGTAAACAGCCCCAAAACAGCTCACAAAGCTTTTATACTAGTTTAGCAGTCAAGCCACACCCCTCTCACCTGGGCACAATTAGTGCACTCTGCAATTTATCAGCCTTTACCTGTAAAAGAAAATCCACTTGTAAACAGGCCCCAAAACAGCTCACAAACCTTTTATACTGGTTTAACAGTCAAGCCACACCGCTCTCACCGGGGCACAATTAGTGTACTCTGCAATTTATCAGCCTTTACTTGTAAGGTAAATCCCCTTGTAAACAGCCCAAAACAGCTCACAAACCTTTTATACTAGTTTAACAGTCAAGCAACACCCCTCTCACCTGGGCACAATTAGTGCACTCTGCAATTTGTCAGCCTTTACTTGTAAGGTAAATCCACTTGCAAACAGGCCCCAAAACAGCTCACAAACCATTTATACTATTGTAACAGTCAAGCCACACTCCTCTCACTTGTGCACAATTAGTGCACTCTGCAATTTATCAGCCTTTACTTGTAAGATAAATCCACTTGTAAACAGGCCCCAAAACAGCTCACAATCTTTTATTTTAGTTTAACAGTCAAGCCACACCCCTCTCACCTGGGCACAATTAGTGCACTCTGCAATTTATCAGCCTTTACTTGTAAGGTAAATCCACTTGTAAACAGCCCCAAAACAGCTCACAAAACTTTTATTCTAGTTTAACAGTCAAGCCACACCCCTCTCACCTGGGCACAATTAGTTCACTCTGCAAATTTTCAGCCTTTACCTGTAAAAGAAAATCCACTTGTAAACAGGCCCCAAAACAGCTCACAAACCTTTTATACTGGTTTAACAGTCAAGCCACACCGCTCTCACCGGGGCACAATTAGTGTACTCTGCAATTTATCAGCCTTTACTTGTAAGGTAAATCCCCTTGTAAACAGCCCAAAACAGCTCACAAACCTTTTATACTAGTTTAACAGTCAAGCAACACCCCTCTCACCTGTGCACAATTAGTGCACTCTGCAATATATCAGCCTTTACTTGTAAGGTAAATCCACTTGTAAACAGGCCCCAAAATTGCTCACAAACCTTTTATACTAGTTTAACAGTCAAGCTACACCCCTCTCACCTGGGCACAATTAGTACACTCTGCAATTTATCAGCCTTTACTTGTAAGGTAAATCCACTTGCAAACAGATATGTGGTTCCATACAATCCACATTTGCTGATGAAGTATGATGCACATATCAATGTGGAAGCTTGCACTTCTATCAAATCCATCAAATATGTGTATAAAAATAAATATATAAAGTATATGACACAGCAACTGTTGTTCTGCAAGGTGCTCAAAATGAAAAATACAACCCCATTTTACATGGCGAACTTACATCTTATTTAGATGCTCGATATGTAAGTGCTCCAGAAGCAGTGTGGCGTCTTCTCAAATTTGAGATGCATGATCGGTCACATGCTGTGTATCGATTAGCTCTCCATTTGCCACAAAGTCAATTTGTTTGCTTCACTGCAGGCAATGAAAGAAATGCTTTAGCACAAAGTGAACATAGAGCAACAACGCTTACTGCTTGGCTTCAATTAAATTGTCAGGACACTCAGGCCAGATAATTTTTATACATTGACATTCCAAATCACTATGTATTCATAAATGGTGAATGGAGACAACGAAAGAAACATAATTATAAAATTAACCCAAGAATATATACAGTCAGTCCACGTGACATTGAACGTTTCAGTTTAAGATTATTCCTTTTAAATGTTCCCGGTGCACAAAGTTATGAACATTTACGCACAGTCAATGACATAGTTTATGAGACTTTCCAGTTAGCTGCAAGATATCAAAACTTTCTGGCAGATGATACAGAATGGGAGAGATGTCTCGAGGAAGCAGCACTATGTCAAATGCCAAAGCAAATTAGAGAACAATTTGCTTTCATTTGTATCTCTTGCAATGTACCAGATGCATTAACTTTGTGGGAAACATTTAAAATACATATGTGTGAAGATTTCTTGAAATGTTATAATGAGACCATTGCACAATTGAAAGCATTAATGGAAATTCAGGAAATGTTTCTTTGTCATGGATTAAATTGTGCCAATTTTAATCTGCCTGAATTATAGATGAAATTAACTTTGATGAGTATGACAGTGACATCGAATACACAAATGCAATTCAAGATGAGATGCTCAAAGAGCGTTATTTCTATCTGGATGGCGCTGGTGGATCAGGAAAAACTTATCTATATAATTTGTTGATAAGTTGCATTTGAGCACAGTGTCAAATAGCAATGCCATTTGCAACCACTGAAATTGCCGCACTTTTGTTAGAAGGTGGTAGAATTGTTCATAGTGGATTTAAACTTCCAGTTCCCATTCTGGAAACATCAGTGTCGGATATTCGAATGAATTCATTACAAGCCAAAAAATTGCACAGGAGTAAATTAATTATAACCTGATGATGCTATACAAATTCCACCAGAAATAATTTCAAAAGAACCACTAATTTCAACAGTCTTCCTCAATACCATCAATAACGATGATTACTATTGACATCCAAAAATATAGATGCCTTGAATCTAAACAACAAAATATTAAAATGAATCAGTGCTCCACAAAAAAACTATTACAGTGCAGATTCTGTTCTGGCTGATGACAACGATAGTGACGCAAACTTTAGTATGGAATTTATTAATTCTTTAACTCCCTCTGTAATGATACCACATGTTTTGCAACTTAAAGAAGGAGCAATTGTCATGCTATTGAGAAATATGAATCCCAAAACAGGACTTTGTAATGGGACCAGATTCATTGTAAAGGATTTAAAGGATCATCTTATACATGCAGAAATGATGAGTGGTACCCATAAAGGTGAACCAGTTCTTATACCGAGAATTGATTTGGCTCCAAGTGAAAGTGGTTTGCCTTTTGTCCTTCAAAGGAGACAATTTCTCATTATCATGGCATTTGCCATGGCCATCAATAAATCCCATGGACAAACATTTAAGTCTGTGGGTATTTTTTTTAAGGAACCTGTGTTTGCACATGGCCAACTATATGTTGCATTTTCAAGATGCAATAATCCAGAGGAAATTAAAGTACATGTTGAAGAAAACCCAACTCAGGGGGATTTATTGGAAGATGAATGCGTTTTTACAAAACTGACTGATTTTAGAGGACCACTATTTCACTTAGGAAACTCTATGTGCCATTTGCACAAAGTACAACAAGAACAAAAAAAATGGACCAAAAAATTCCATCAGCAGTAAACAGTGGTTATACAGAATGGAATGTGTTAGAAGTTACCTTTTTACATGATTGGCCCCACAAAACAATTAGGTGGCATTTTCTTTAACTTGAAGGTTAAATGTTATTGTTTTGTTACTATTTCACATGTTAACATTTTATTTTCAAAGTTGTGGAAAGTTGGTTCATTGTATATTGTATATAGTCAAGGATTTATGTTAGTACAAGTTTCATCATTTGTTAATACATTGAACTGTATAAAAAGAGAGTATTGATTCAGGGAGTAATCTGATCGCCAGTTAATGGGGTCAGGAAGGAATTCATTTTTTGCCCTCTTTGATACAATTGGCCAAGATTCAATGGTTTTTTTTATTGTTTGCCTTCCTCTGGATTCAATGCCAATTTACTTTAACAAGTGTTTAAAAAAAATGCATGTTACAAAGCATCTCATTGTTTAAAATAGTTATTTATAGAAAGTTTACATAGTCGTCTGTTATTCATGAATAACTATCAATTCAAAATATTAGTATTGTTAAAAAAAAACGTTCAACATTGTTTAAAATACAAGTTGCATGTTACACACTTTTATGTTATGCTTTACAAAATGTTTTCATGAAAACTTCAGACATTGTTATATTGTTATTCCATGTATGACAATTAAAAGAGTTAATATTGAAAAAAACAAATTCTATACCTGTTGGTGAAATACAAGTTGAAAGTTAAAAAAATAAAAAGTTTTATTCAAAATGTTGTATTTCTTGGTACATAATAAAAAAAAGGTTAAGAATGTCTGAGACCCATATTGTGTGGCAAACAGTTTTCACAGCATTAAACTTTTATTGAACATCATTTTTTTTACGGGCAAGTCGCTAGTATTTATATAAAGTAATCCTATCCCCTTTTAGACATCTTTTTTCTAGAGAAAATAAGTTTAATTTAGTTAGTCTTTCTTTAAACCTTTGGCCCTCTATTCCCCTTATTAGTTTTGTTGTCCTTCACTGTACTTTTTTCAACTCTAATATGTCCTTTTCATGAAGTTGTGCCCAAAATTGTACTCCATATTCCAAATGAGGGTGTACTAGGGATTTGTATAGTGGTGGAATTATATTTGCTTCCCTTGCTTCACCCTTCTTAATACATGCTAATATTTTACTTGCCTTTGCAGATGCATTGAGCACCTAGATGGTTGTCCACAATTGCTTGCAAATTCCTTTCAATATCTGATATCCCTAGATTTGCTCCATTAAGATTATAAATTGCATGGCTATTTTTCCTACCCATATGCATAACTTTACATTTATTCATATTACACTTCATCTGCCATTTAGTTGTCCACTTCTCTAATTTATGCAAATCCCTTTGGAGGGAAAGAACACCAGTATGTGATTTAATTATCATGCACAACTCAGTGTCATCAGCAAAAATGGAGACAATACTTTCCAATCCTACTTCTAAGTCATTAATAAATATGTTAAAAAGGAGAGGACCTAATACTGAACCCTGAGGAACCCCACTTACCACATTAGTCCAATCGGAGTATGTTCCATTTACAACAACCCTTTGCTTCCTGTCTTTTAGCCAGCTCTCAATCCATGAGCAGATATTTACTGCAATTCCTGTATCCCTTAGTTTGCCCAATAGTCTCCCATGTGGCACTGTATCAAAAGCCTTTGCAAAATCCAAAAAGACTACATCCACTGAGTTGCCTTCATCCAGGTACCTACTGACCTCCTCATTGAAACGAATTATATTTGTTTGACATGACCTATCCCTCATAAATCCATGTTGTCTCCTAATTATAATTTTGTTTAAACAGACATATTCTTGTATTCTATCCCTTATTAACGCATCTAAAAGTTTTCCCACTACAGAAGTGAGGCTTACCGGTCTTGAATTTCCTGGATTTTTCTTGCTCCTTTCTTAAATATTTGACAATTTAATAACATATAGTGACTGTCAAGACACAGGACCAGCTGGACCGACAACAAGGCATATTCTATTGCCTGATTCATACATTTATACACACTTAAAAACACTCTTAAAATTGACACATATTCTATTAGCTACTCCAAATCCGATTACGAGCTACCCGCCCACAATCACTATGGGCCAGCCAAAAGCGGAAATTCAGGCTAAGAACTCTATTAGTTTTGGCACAGCTCGAACATTACAAGCGCTAAATAATTAAAATTACAGAATTTTTCAAACACTTATTATAGCTGTAGCAACAATTAAACACACAATACTGTACTTCAGTAGCGTGGAAACACATTATAATGCTTTGCATAACAGTCTCAAACCCACAAATATGCAATTAAAAAATATGCAATTAAAACTGTTATTTCTGAGTAATATTAATACCGGGACTCAAGGGGTTAATATTTATCATGAAACCAACAGAACAGATGATCTAAGGCATGTTATAGAGTGCTAGATTGCTTGATTACGACCCCGATCGGCAAATATTACTTATTGGCTCTCATTAATTAGTAGTTTCCATGTTTTTCTGACGTCGTGATGGCAGATTTATTTAATATTGGCTGTGTCTAAGAAATAAACTACGGGCTTGCTTAAATATTGCCAGATCATATCACACACTTAGTCTTTACTGAGTGGTACGGTGTTCCACTTTGCTTATTCAAAATGTAACAAAAAGTTGTTATTTAAAATGTATGTGACTTTATCAGGAAAAAATAAATTACTGTCAGATAATTAAAATTAAACTTTAGTAGTATAATAAGTTTATCTATACTTATGTACTATGTTGTATGCGCCTTTCTTAATTCTGCATGTAACAAAAGAACTTGTCTTATTTAAGATATATTTAACGTAGTAATAACTGTTTAATTGCATGCAAAATATGTGTTGTTGTGATTAATTGTTTTATTTTATTCTTAACATGATATTCTTTCTTTTGATATTTCAGTAAAATATTCAAATAAAAATGTATAGACATAAAAAACTGCAATGGCAATAAAAGTAAAGTGGCAGTGAGGACTTCTCATACATTTTTTTAGGGTGATAAAAAATCAGTCACAAGGCCTCGAATTTAGATTTAGAGAGATATTTTATTGTTTTCACATTCATGCAGAAGGAAATGAGGGCTGTTATATCAACACACTTTTGAGATACATGGCTTCACCAATAAAAATGAAACTTTCACCCTGTCCATTTTATAATTAAAAACACATTATTATATTAATTGGCTGTAAAATTATTTTCATCTGTAGAAAGTACTAAAATCTCTATAAAAAATATTTACACACAATTATTATTATTCAAAAAGTATTCTGAATGGCAATTTTTATTAGGTTCTCTAAACATTTCTGTAATGAGAACTACTGTTGATCAGTGAAAAATATCTTAAAGAAAAAGTCACTTGAGATTGTACTATGAAAAAGCTGAAATGATTTACAGTACATTCTCTTGGAAAGTAATTCAAATGATCAGTGATATTTTTAAAGCATGACCACTTAAAACAATAGCTTACAATAAATGTAATTATAATAAATAAATATGATGGGTTTTCTGCATATTTAACATATGTTGTAATAATTTTCACTTGTGCCTTTAACAAACTTTTATTTTATTTATGAATTCAGAGTAATTCATTATTATTTTAATACAACTGAACAATCCCTTTGTTAGTTTCATGTAGTGTTTATGTGCTCTTCATAATTAAAGCTATTTAACTTTTTTGATTAAGATACTATTTGTAACTAGACATGTTCAATATAATTCAACTCACAGTGGATTTCCTTTTTTGTTGAGTTATTTCAAAAAGAGACACAGTCACACATAAATACCAGACATGTTTCTAAAGGGCAGTTCAAGCAATAATAGCTCAGCAGGAGGTTAATTACAATTACTAAGCAACAATGTTTTTCTTTAATGACAGACTACATATTAAAAGGGACACTGTCATATTTACAGTCTGTATTTAAAGTATTTAATAGTTCTGTTCCTAAAGGAGACCATGTTTACTTTTGGGGGGTTTCACATTAAAAAAAATATATGCCTTTAATGAACCTAGGAAGAACCAAAAACCTAGCTTAATGATTCTTTGGGAAAGGGATCTAGGCAAACATTTAGAGGAGTGCACCTGCAAGGAGGCCTTCCCTAATTTATCAAAGGGCATGATTACCTACAATCTACTAGAAGTCTTGATTAAGGTCCTTCATAGGACTTAACTCACACGTGAAAGAATGCATAAGATTTACCCTCTTTTGAATATTTCCTATTTTAGGGGCTGTCAGTTATTGGGCGACTTCATGCATATATGGTTGGTGGGCGTGCCCGGTGATCCAGGACTTGTCAGGGAGTGCGACTCAACTGTTTTCTCAGATAGTAAATAATCCCATCCTTCCCTTCATGGAGACTTGTTTGCTAGGCATTCACGTGGATAATCTAAATTCTCACCAGAATTTTGCCTTAGCGGTTAAAAGCCATGTAGCTAGGAAGTGGAAAACCCCCACCCTCATACTGAGGGAAGTAATTGCCAAAATAAACTATGTAATGATTAATGAGACATTGACCTACATTTTGGAGGATTCACTTCACATGTTCCTTAAGATATGGACTCCTTGGTTAAATTCCCCACATAGTGCTTCGATTAGTTGATAAAATACACTAAAGGTGCAATCCTTAATTCTGACTTTCCAGTGGAGTGCTGAGGCATGGGGGACCTAGTCCCTGGTCTTCGGATAAAGCAGGTAGACTTGATACTTTAAAGTGAAGGTAAGCTAGCCAGACTCCTTTCTTATCCTCCCCCTTTTCCCCTTTTTATTTAATATTTTTTCCTTTCTGTTTGGTTCTTCTTTATTTATTTATTTTATTTTTTATTTCTAATGATTGTTTATATATGTCTATATTATAATTCATGTAGTATTGAAAAAAAAAAAGACAACATTGGTATTAGAGGAATGGAAGTCTTTATTAATTAAAACTCTAAGTGCTAAATAAAACAGTAAATTCATACAATGGTTAGCTTTTCGTAGTATGTCCCCCTAAGCGCGGCATGGTACGATTTGGTAATGTATGGTTACATTTGTTTATCTTTTTTGTATTCCTGTTGTACTGGAATGGTATGTTGTATATATCTTGGATAAGTCTTCAATAAAAAGATTGAAACAAAACGAAACAAAAAAATATATATATAGCTTCTAATATTTAACTGTTATATTCAATAATCAGATAAGAGTCATTAGCTGCTTTTTATTAACACAATTAGTCACCAGTAACCTTAGAAGCATTACACAGTAATTGAGGTTGAAAAAAACTTTTATTACATCAAGTTTAGATCTCTTCTAATCCTTGTAATATGTGGATTGCTTGTTAATTGATCAAGAGGAAGGCTAACAAAAAATAAAAAGAAAGAAACATTACCAATTGTCTCATAAACAGAAAAAATTCTTCCTGATCCCACATTACTGGCAATCGGATTCTGTTCCATTTTCTTATGTTGCTGAGAAATACCAATGTCCATACATTATATATATATATATATATATATATATATATATATATATAGCATGTATTACCTTTGTAGTATTTTTTTTTATATTGCAAGATGTAACCTCTGAAACAGTATATTATGCCTTTCTCTAATTCTGCAATTTTTACTAGGATACATTAACACCTCTAGGCCGTAAGAAATTGTTCTGTGAGAAGGCAAAGCGAAGGCCAAAGATAAGGTGTTTAGTTCGTATTAGTTGAAAAAAAAAGGTGATCTGACATAGAATGCATGTTAGGTAGGTGTCTGATTATTAATTGGCTTATTAATATAAATAATTGTTTATTGGCTTTTGTACTGTATCATTTTCTAGAGGGATATACCATTTCCTGTATGTAGGACTACTATAAAAACATATGATGTTTATCTAATTGTTGCCAGCAGCAGATATTGGGTATACTATTCTGTTGTACGTGCCGTGATTGTAAATAAAGTGAAGAAAATCAGAGGTTTCTGTGTTTTGGTATCATGACTGGGTTTTGGAGTAGAATGTCGGTGTGCGGATATGTTTTTCTTCAACACTTACTTTGAGATGGAATATGTTTTCTTTTAACCTCAAATGATGTCTTGTCAATTGAAAACCTCAGCACCTCTGTACGTCCATCCCTGCTGGCTTGCTTGTGTGACAAGGGCACATAAAGCTGGGTCTAGGATATAATCAAACTTAAATGGGATAAGGGGCTAATGGCACATCAACTGTATTAGGTATGTGGGTGTAACAATATGCTACAAGTTAACATCACTAATTAAAAAAACCTTTTTTGGAATATAAGGTAAAGTTTTGGTTACCACTTCAAAGAAGGACATTGCAGAGTGAGAAACATGTATAGGGAAGAGCAACAACACTAATAAAAAGATTCAAGAGTCACTAACCAAATTAGACTTAAAAAAGGCACTTACAAGGTGATATAATTATCTCATATATATTGCGACAAGGTTGGCCAGCACGGCCCTGTTCATCAATAATATATTATACACCAGGGGGGGTCTTAATCGCCTTCGGCAATCCCTACTCCCATAGAGAAATGGCAGAGACTACTGGGCTCTGATTTACTTTTTATTGTGCAGACAAAATATAAATGAAAATAGCTTAATGCAGCACAAAACAAAAATATACTAAAACGGACTAGCTCACAGCTAAGTTCCCTCACTATTCCTGTAAACTGCTTTTCGGTTTTAAGGGTAAAACAGTCCTTTGTATTGCTTGCATGGAGGGGTGGGGTCCTGGCCCACCCGCTCTCCAGCTACCCCAACCTCCAGGGACCCTTGATACACTCTTTTAGTGGAGCTTATAAAACTTAACGTTGCAGACTTCTCCCTGGGGTATATGCAAAAGCCTGAAATAGTACAATCTTTCTTTAGTCCCTCTCCAGGCTTTCTTGTCTCAAGTAGGACCTGTCACTTGTAGCTCCAGGAAACAACAGTGCAGCACTCCATAGGAGCTCCTTCTGCTAGCTGTACTTTCCAGACTCCTTGCAGCTTGTGTCCATTGCAAGGCCTCAGAGCCTCTGGCTGCAGCTTCCAAACTTAGCTCACAACAGTTTGGCCAGAGCCTAGTCAGCCCCTCCCCATGTCTGCTTTCCAGGCTTTAAAGTGAAGCTGCACCTGGACCAATAGGAGTTCTCCAGAAGTTTGTCACTCCTGTCAAGAACTCCTTACACTCTTTACTTGGCACCATCCTCTAGGGGGCAAACGGTCACAATATATATATGGTCAGTATACGGCTTTGTCAGATAAAAATTTTACAAGAGGTTACCCATTGCGGTTAGATGAAAAACAATTTTACATTAAAGAAAAAAAGTCTGTTGAACTTGCTATCAAAGAATGTTTTGATAACTGATTCAATAAACCAATTTAAAGGGTTTTGGATATAGTTTAAATTAAAAGGACATACACGTTTGTGATAGTTAATGAGAACAGGTATAAGGATGTCTTTCCCTGAAGCAAATGCCAATGTTTCCGTGGTGTTTTTTGTTTGTCTTCTTCTGGATCAATTCCCAATTGACAGAATATAAAGATGATAGGGGGTCTTAAAATATTGAACTTTATGGACTAATATTCCTTTTTTTTTCAACCTCAACTATGCAACTATGTAAGTCTGTAAAAATATGGCCTAATTAGTATAAATGTAAACTATTCTGCATCGGGCACATAAAACAATAATGAATGGCTCCTTATATTTTATTAATTACCACCATACGAGTTTCAATTAGCGATAATCAAAATTGTATTAAATAATTGCACAATTTATTCATAGGCTACTATGAAAAATGTAAGGCAAATAATCACAAAAATTACTTTCCACAGACAGAAGGAACATTGATGGTTGTGTGTTCCATGCTATATTTTGTATTATAAGACAGCTAAGCTGTGCACTTTCCAGGTCATTGTCTTCTGAATAGTGATGTCGCGAACCTAAAATTTTCGGTTCGCGAACCGCAAACGCGAACCTCCGCAAATGTTCGCGAACATCGGCGAACCGCCATAGACTTCAATGGGCAGGCGAATTGTAAAACCCACAGGGACTCTTTCTGGCCACAATAGTGATGGGAAAGTTGTTTCAAGGGGTCTAACAACTGGACTGTGGCATGGAAAAACTCCCACGGAAAATTACATAGTTGATACAGAGTCTGGTTTTAAGCCATAAAGGGCATAAATTACCTAACATTCCTAAATTGTTTGGAATAACGTGCTTTAAAACATCAGGTATGATGTTATATCGATCAGGTAGTGTAAGGGTTACACCTTACATGACTGGGGGTCTATAGGTCACATTAGTACTGACCTTTAAATGACTGGGGGTCTATAGGTGACATTAGTACTGACCTTTATCTGACTGGGTGTCTATAGAGGGACATTAGTAATGACCTTTATAAGACTGGGGGTCTATAGAGGGACATTAGTACTGACCTTTATCTGACTGGGTGTCTATAGAGGGACATTAGTACTGACCTTTAGCTGACTGGGTGTCTATAGAGGGACATTAGTAATGACCTTTATCTGACTGGGGGTCTATAGAGGGACATTAGTACTGACCTTTATCTGACTGGGTGTCTATAGAGTGACATTAGTACTGACCTTTATATGACTGGGGGTCTATAGGTGACATTAGTACTGACCTTTATCTGACTGGGTGTCTATAGAGGGACATTAGTAATGACCTTTATATGACTGGGGGTCTATAGAGGGACATTAGTACTGACCTTTATCTGACTGGGGGTCTATAGGTGACATTAGTACTGACCTTTATCTGACTGGGGGTCTATAGAGGGACATTAGTACTGACCTTTATATGACTGGCTGTCTATAGAGGGACATTAGTAATGACCTTTATCTGACTGGGTGTCTATAGAGGGACATTAGTACTGACCTTTATCTGACTGGGTGTCTATAGAGGGACATTAGTAATGACCTTTATATGACTGGGGGTCTATAGAGGGACATTAGTACTGACCTTTATCTGTCTCGGGGTCTATAGGTGACATTAGTCCTGACCTCCTGCTGCAGTATTATTACTCCCAGTACTCCCAGGCTTGCTACTATTAGATATAATAACCTCAGTTTCGTTTCCTTATCTGTTGGTAACATCAAAATATAATTATTAAATATTTCATATTTGTTTGTTTTTTTCTCCCAAAGTGAACCCCTTTGTGTGTGTCCCACAGATGTGGCGTTTCCGCTCTGCGTATGTTGGATTTGCACCGCTCAAAAATTATGAAAAGAGATCCCCCCCCTTGAAGCCCATTAATGACATCATCAGTAAATTGTATGTAACAGATTCCAGTGGGTTTATGACCCAATACTGCGATCATATCACTTATGACAAAAATCCGTATTTGTCGTATTATTCAGACGCGCGTGCATCTTTGTGTTACATTTCCTGATACTTTTATTATCTTGATCTTTATATATTTACTAGCGACTTGCCCATCAAAAAATGGCGGCAATAAGATTGTAAGGCAGGTAATGGTTTGGACGAGACATTCATTTTGTTGGCGGTTGGTGATCCTTCGGCGCTCATTGCGAGGCTGTTGGTTGTATTTTTTTTCTGATAGGCGCTTTTGCTGTTATTCTTTGGTCGGCGGTGATGTGTTTTTTGCGCTTATTGCAAGGCTTTGTATGCTATGAGCAGCGTTGGCGCTCGTTGTGAGGCGCGCAGTGAATGGCTTTTATGTTTAATGTGATAATGTTTTTTTTGTGTATATGTATTTTTGTATGCTAATTAAATAATTACTAAATGAATATACTTTACCTATTTGTAAGTAATATATGCAGGAAGCATTGTGCTGAAGAGCTGACAATCTGTTTTCATGTTCCTGCAGCATACAATGTAGGTTTTCAGTGCTGTGGAGCTGCTGTGTAAGTGTCAGCAATGTGTGCAGTGTGTAGTGTAAATAGGCTGCGTGCGCGAGGGGAAGCCGTTAGGGTAGCTGGGTACTTCCGCATTGTGTAAGTTAGTGTTGTAAAATGGCGGGGAATGTGTATGTGGTACGCGGGTGTGGATGATTTAGATTCCTTGTTAATAGTGTATCTTTACCTTGTACGGCTTTTTAGGAAAATCCGTATGTGTTTTGCGTGTTTAGGGTCCTGTAGCCTCGTTTTCTTCTTTTCAAGGGCCATTTTTTCTCTCACTTAGGTGATTTTCGGGTGTCTAAACTCATGAATTTGGACTTAAATGGAGGTGTAACTTCACTTGCAGTGGTCCTCAGTGCTCGCCTTGCTGTGGGTAAGCTTTTTATGTGTTTGTTGTGTGTATTTATTGGGTTTTTAATGTTTTTAAGTGCGTGCGGTTCAGGCGTTAAGGTCGTATTTTTGTGAGCTCGTAATGTTTTTTTTTCTAAGTCCCGTATTTTTGGATGGTAAGTCCGTAAATTTGATGGTGTAAGTCCCGCCTGCGGCTCATTGCAGCCGACGTGGGAGCCTTCGGCGCTCCTTGCCAGCAACTTTGGCCCTCGCTTCGCAAGCCCGCAGCGTTAGCAACAACCCGCCTGCTCACAACTATATATGTGATATCTGTAACGTCTTCCCCAGTTGGCACTTGTAAATTGGCTAAGCGACAAAAAAAATGGCGTCCGGAAAAAATGAAAACGAGGCTACACGACCCCAAACTGCGCAAAACATCGCCAGCCATGTACGACTTTTACCTAGGAACAGACGAGGTACAAAATACACTATTATCAATAATGGAAACTGCTGGCGAGCCGCGTAACACATACACAATCGCCGCCATTTTACAACACTAACTTGCAACTAATAACATTACAAATCTAAAATGGCGCGTTACACGACTATACAAGCGGTTACCCCTCGTGCACTGCGCACATTGCTGACACTTACACCTCGGGTCACCAACAGTCCAAATGTACACTGTAAGCTGCAGGAAAATCAAAACTGATTGTTAGCTCTTCAGGTTATTGATCACTGGATATATTAATTACAAATAGGTAAAGTATTTTAGTAATTAATTAATTCATTATTATTAAAAAAAATATATATATAAAAAATACGCTTAATAGCATATTTTACACTGCGGTTACTTTACATACATTAACGCTTCGCACTTCCTAATACATTTGTTCATTCACAATAGTTAATATCGTGCATTCATTTAATAAGTATTAATTAGTAATGGAAAATAAAAATGTAGACTTTGCATTACACTAAAATGTTTTACTTTTTACTCTGCAGTTATATATCTGGATTACTGCTCATTGGCTGCCAGCGATAGCACTCTCAAAGCAGTTACAAATCTAAATCACTTTATTATGCTCTGAGACCTGAATACATTTTTTAATTTACACTGCACAAAAAAAATTATATATTTAACACTGTACTTATATATCTGTCTTTGCGATGAGCGCCGAAGATTGATTGTTGCAAAGCACGAAACATGAAGGACACGAGGGAAGAGACTCACAATGAGCGCCGAAGGTCCTCAGAGTACAAAAAGCATCACATTGTGTGGCAAACAGCATTGCCATGGCTTCAAACTTTATTGCCCCATCATTTGTGCCAGGCAAGTCGCTAGTGATATAATATAACATAATACAATACAATATTATACAGTACACATGGGTGTTGGAACTGGGGGGGTAAGGGGTAACCCCCCCCGCCAGATTTCTTATCGTATGTATGTATGCGTATAGAAGCTAACAGGGGAGGAGAGAGGGGGGGGAAACACAGGTGAGAGGGAGAGGAAGACACAGGAGAGGGGAGAGGGGGAGGAAGACACAGTGGAAAAGGGGAGGAAGACACAGGGCAGAAGGGGGAAGAGAAACAGGGTAAGGGAGAGGTGAGGGGAAGAGACACATGGGAGGGGGGAGAGACACAGGAGAGAGTGGGGGGTAGAGACACAGGGGAGAGGGGGAAGAGACTAATGGGAGGGAGTGGTGAGGAGACACCGGGGAGAGAAAAGGGGGTAAAGACACAGAGGAGGGGGGAAGAAACACAGGGGAAGGGAGAGGGGGTAGAGACACAGGGGAGAGGGGGTAGAGACACAGGGGAGAAGGGGGAAGAGACACAGATGAGCGGGGAGAGACACAGGGGAGAGGGAAGGGGGGAAAGACACAGGGGAGGTGGGAAAGAAACACGGGAAGGGAGAGGGGGGTAGAGACACAGGGGAGGGGGAGTGAACAGGGAAGGGGGAAGGGGGAAAAGACACAGGAGAGGGAGGAAAGAAACACTGGGGAAGGGAGAGGGGGTAGAGACACAGGCAAGGGTGGGAGAGACACAGGGGAGAGGGGGGGAGAGAGACACATGGGAGGGAGTGGGGGGGAGACACAGGGGAGAGGGGGGAGAGAGACACATGGGAGGGAGTGGGGGGGGGGGGAGACACAGGGGAGGTCTTCTGCTTTATTATTATTATTATTATTATTATTATTATTATTATTACTATATAATGTGTAATACGGACCACTTTGGCAATGAGCGCCGCAGGCGCTCATTGCAGGCGAGCCTCGCATAGCGAGGCGAGACGTTAATACGGACCACTTTGGCAATGAGCGCCGTAGGCCTCTATATATCATTCCTGGCTTATTCAGATATATGGAGGATGAATCCGTGGACGTACCTGAATCCCACAAGAGAGTGGTCGCCATGTTCATGTGGTGTTTATTATGACACTAGCGACTTGCCCGTCAAAAAATGACGGCAATGTTATTGTAACTGAGCTAATGTTGTTTTGTGTGTAATAGTAAACATGTAATACATTAATAAATGAATAGACTTTACCTATTTGGAAGCATTGTGTTGAAGAGCTGTGAACCTTGTTTGCACACAGACCTACAGCACCAAGCACACTGACAGTACACACAGACCCATAGCACCAAGTACACTGGCAGTACACACAGACCTAAAGCACCAAGCACACTGACAGTACACACAGATTAACAGCACCAAGTACACTGACGGTACACACAGACCTACAGCACCAAGCGTACTGACAGTACACATAGACATATAGCACCAAGCTCACTGACAGTACACACAGACCTACAGCACCAAGCACACTGACAGTACACATAGACATATAGCACCAAGTATACTGACAGTACACACAGACCTACAGCACCAATCACACTAGCAGTGCACACAGACTCACAGCACCAAGTACACTGACAGTACACACAGATATACAGCACCAAGTACACTGGCAGTGCAAACAGACCTACAGCACCAAGTACACTGACAGTACACATTGACCCACAGCACCAAGTACACTGATAGTACACACATATATACAGCACCAAGTACACTGACAGTACACACAGACCTACAGCACCAAGTACACTGACAGTACACACAGACCCAAAGCACCAAGTACACTGACAGTGCACACAGACCCATAGCACCAAGTACACTGAAAGTGCACACAGAACAACAGCACTAAGCTCACTGACAGTACACACAGACCTACAGCACCAAGTACACTGACAGTACACATAGACATATAGCACCAAGCACACTGACAGTACACACAGACCTACTGCACCAAGCACACTGGCAGTGCCCACAGACCCATAGCACCAAGTACACTGTCAGTGCACACAGAACTACAGCACCAAGAACACTGACAGTACACACAGACCCATAGCACCAAGTACACTGGCAGTGCACACAGACCTATAGCACCAAGCACACTGACAGTACACACAGACCTACAGCACCAAGTACACTGCCAAGTACACACAGACCCATAGCACCAAGTACACAGGCAGTACACACAGACTCACAGCACCAATTACACTGACAGTGCACACAGACCCATAGCACAAAGTACACTGGCAGTGCACACAGAACTACAGCACCAAGAACACTGACAGTGCACACAAACCTACAGCACCAAGCACACTGACAGTACACACAGACCCATAGCACCAAGTACACTGGCAGTGCAAACAGACCTACAGCACCAAGTACACTGACAGTAAGCATTAACCCACAGCACCAAGTACACTGATAGTACACACATATATACAGCACCAAGTACACTGACAGTACACACAGACCTACAGCACCAAGTACACTGACAGTACACACAGACTCACAGCACCAAGCACACTGACAGTACACACAAACCTACAGCACCAAGCACACTGACAGTACACACAGACCCATAGCACCAAGTACACTGGCAGTGCACACAGACCCATAGCACCAAGTACACTGGCAGTGCACACAGAACTACAGCACTAAGCTCACTGACAGTACACACAGACCTACAGCACCAAGTACACTGACAGTACACATAGACATATAGCACCAAGCACACTGACAGTACACACAGACCTAGAGCACCAAGCACACTGGCAGTGCACACAGACCCATAGCACCAAGTACACTGGCAGTGCACACAGACCTATAGCACCAAGCACACTGACAGTACACACAGACCTACAGCACCAAGTACACTGCCAAGTACACACAGACCCATAGCACCAAGTACACTGGCAGTACACACAGACTCACAGCACCAATTACACTGACAGTGCACACAGACCCATAGCACCAAGTACACTGGCAGTGCACACAGAACTACAGCACCAAGCTCACTGACAGTGCACACAGACCTACAGCACCAAGCACACTGACAGTACACACAGACCCATAGCACCAAGTACACTGGCAGTGCAAACAGACCTACAGCACCAAGTACACTGACAGTACACATTGACCCACAGCACCAAGTACACTGATAGTACACACATATATACAGCACCAAGTACACTGACAGTACACACAGACCTACAGCACCAAGTACACTGACAGTACACACAGACTCACAGCACCAAGCACACTGACAGTACACACAAACCTACAGCACCAAGCACACTGACAGTACACACAGACCTACAGCACCAAGTACACTGACAGTACACACAGACCTAAAGCACCAAGCACACTGGCAGTGCACACAGACCCATAGCACCAAGTACACTGTAAGTGCACACAGAACTACAGCACCAAGAACACTGACAGTACACACAGACCCATAGCACCAAGTACACTGGCAGTGCACACAGACCTATAGCACCAAGCACACTGACAGTACACACAGACCTACAGCACCAAGTACACTGACAGTACACACAGACCTAAAGCATCAAGCACACTGGCAGTGCACACAGACCCATAGCACCAAGTACACTGGCAGTGCACACAGAACTACAGCACCAAGTACACTGACAGTACACACAGACTCATAGCACCAAGTACACTGACAGTGCACACAGACCTACAGCACCAAGCACACTGACAGTACACACAGACCGATAGCACCAAGTACACTGGCAGTGCACACAGACCTACAGCATCAAGCACACTGACAGTACACACAGACCTACAGCACCAAGCACACTGGCAGTGCACACAGACTCACAGCACCAAGTACACTGACAGTACACACAGATATACAGCACCAAGTACACTGGCAGTGCAAACAGACCTACAGCACCAAGTACACTGACAGTACACATTGACCCACAGCACCAAGTACACTGATAGTACACACATATATACAGCACCAAGTACACTGACAGTACACACAGACCTACAGCACCAAATACACTGACAGTACACACAGACTCACAGCACCAAGCACACTGTCAGTACACACAAACCTACAGCACCAAGCACACTGACAGTACACACAGACCTAGAGCACCAAGCACACTGGCAGTGCACACAGACCCATAGCACCAAGTACACTGGCAGTGCACACAGAACTACAGCACTAAGCTCACTGACAGTACACACAGACCTACAGCACCAAGTACACTGACAGTACACATAGACATATAGCAGCAAGCACACTGACAGTACACACAGACCTAGAGCACCAAGCACACTGGCAGTGCACACAGACCCATAGCACCAAGTACACTGTCAGTGCACACAGAACTACAGCACCAAGAACACTGACAGTACACACAGACCCATAGCACCAAGTACACTGGCAGTGCACACAGACCTATAGCACCAAGCACACTGACAGTACACACAGACCTACAGCACCAAGTACACTGCCAAGTACACACAGACCCATAGCACCAAGTACACTGGCAGTACACACAGACTCACAGCACCAATTACACTGACAGTGCACACAGACCTATAGCACCAAGTACACTGGCAGTGCACACAGAACTACAGCACCAAGAACACTGACAGTGCACACAGACCTACAGCACCAAGCACACGGACAGTACACACAGACCCATAGCACCAAGTACACTGGCAGTGCAAACAGACCTACAGCACCAAGTACACTGACAGTACACATTGACCCACAGCACCAAGTACACTGATAGTACACACATATATACAGCACCAAGTACACTGACAGTACACACAGACCTACAGCACCAAGTACACTGACAATACACACAGACTCACAGCACCAAGCACACTGACAGTACACACAGGCGCTCATTGCAGGCGAGCCTCGCATAGCGAGGCGAGCTGTTAATACGGACCACTTTTTTATGGAGCAAAATGCTCCATATGTATATTAATAACTATACAACTTTCCAAACATACACATCTCATTGCAATACTGTGACATGCAGGGTCAAAGTTTGCTCAATGATAAAGTATTGGGGGCGGGTCGAATCTCGCATATGTTCGCAGTTCGCCGCGAACGCGAACATGCTATGTTCGCCGAAAAAAGTCAGCCGGCGAACTATTCGCGACATCTCTACTTCTGAAGTTGTAGGTTCATATAGGAAATTTTCCCTACATAGTATAACATATTATGGACTCCAGCAGCTAGTAATCCTGTGCCAAGACTGTCATGACTCAGATGTTGGGGCTCCGTACACCCCTAATTAGGTTGTGACTTTTATTTGCATCTCAGCACCCAGCATTTCAGATCAAACCATCATTCATGGAGAAACAGGACCAACAAAACCTTTAGTTAGTGTAGATGCAGACTGAGCCTTTATTTTGTCAACAATGCAACATATTTAAATCATACAGTAAACAATCACACAAGATTAATTAATCTCTCTATATCTTCAAATTACCGTGAGGTCAGGGTTATTAGCTGCCAACCTCCCACTGAGCTTAGGAGCCTGAACGTATAATATTTTACAATTTGTCTTCCCTTCTGCCCTTTGATCTCCGGTGATTCAAATTAATATGTAAATTGTCTGTTTATACTTTCACAGGAGGAGATTTATCACCTAGTGTCAACTCTGCTCCCTTGGTAAGAGCCAAATGGTGAGGTGCATAATAGTGTAAATCTATTGTCATTCTATAGACTTAGGGCCCTATTAAATTCCAGCCTCGTAAATATGAGGTGAAAACACAAGGCCTACGTAGTTGAAAAATGAGACAGTTTATAACGCTATTTAATTCAAAGTGCTGCGAGATACAAGCGATGGATGCGATCTCGTACACGTTAGGATTTGCAAAGGATTTGCAAATGAGGTACGCTATCTCGGATAACTTTGATTTCCGTGGCTGCGCGTATCAATCAATAATTAAGGTTTGCGCTGGAAAATAGCCAAAATACGTGATACGAAACACTTAACCAAACGGCAGTATGCCTTTAAAAGGGAGCCAAAACAGAAAATAATTGACTGTGCTGGAGCTTTTGCAAGTAGACACACAGGTCTAGGCGTTGGTGTTTTTTTTGTGAGAAAGGGGAGTGGGCCAGAGAGATGGAGTATCGTGAGTTTGTATCTTTTGAAATATCAGAGCATTTAACCCTTAATTCACAACACACATAATTACTGATATCACATAATTCACACACATAGATTAATACGTACACATAGCTACACCTAGTGGTAGGCCACTGCACACCTACACCCCCCCCCCCCCACCAAGACCTACACCCCCCCATACAATTACTGAACTACACATAATACTCACATCTTTTTTTACCTCCTAAACCTACACACATATTATATTTATTTATCGTTACTTTATTTTCATAGGAGGGTAGAGGAGGGTAGGAGGAAAGTAAGGCAAGAGAAGCGAGGAGGAGAGTGAGGAGAACATTGGAGGGGTAGAGTGAGGAGAGGAGGAATAAGATCAAGAGGGATGAGGAGGAGAGGAGGGAGAGGAGGAGGAGGAAGAGGAGAAGGAGGAGAGAGAGGAGGAGGAGGGAGAGGAGGAGGGGAGCAAGGAGGAGAGCAGGGGGGAGTGCCCCCAGAGGTAGGAATACAAGCAGAAGGGGCAGAGGGTCAGGGGCCTGATCCCTTGGTGGGAGGTGGTGGGGATGAAGGAGCGGCCCCAGGGAGAGAAGAGGAAGAGCAGGTGTCCCAGGCACCGTCCGTAGGGCAACGGGTTGTGGCAAGTACCAGGGCCCCCAATTATAGCCCAGAGGAGATACAGGTTCTCCTCAGGGAAATCTGTGCCCGCCAGGGGATCATATGTGGTGGGAGAGATATCAATGCCAGCCAGAGGGAGCAGGCCTGGTCCCAAATTGGCACAGCTGTGTCGGCAGTAGGGATCGCCCATAAGGACTGGAGGTCAGTCAAACATAAGTTTGATGACTTAAAAATGTGGGTAAAAAGGAAGATGGCCAAGGAGGCAGCAGCAGCATGTGGTACAGGTGGTGGGCCTGCGGTCCTTGTTACATACAATGAATAGGAGAGGACAGTGATGAACTTTATTCCTCCTGAAGCAGTGGTGGGCATACTAGGCCAGGTGGACACAGATCTCCCTAACACACTGCAACGTGAGTATCATATAACACACATGGTTGTATGAGATTGTGGGGGGATGGGCTGTACAAAAGCCTGCAGATAACATGCTGTATGTATGTATGTATAAATAGGCTTGTGTTCTGGCTGTTGTATATAATGAGCTGTATCCCTCTAGTACAGGTGTGGGTAAGGAGGGCCACATACATGCCGACCTTTCAAGATATCCTTTCTGGGCACAGGTGAGTCAATCAGGATGACTGAAGAGGAGATTGGCTCACCTGTGTGGCCCTCCAGGACCGAACCTTCCCACCCTTGTTCAAGAATTATATGGCCTCCTACACCCCTGCCCACACACAGTGATAATTCACATACAATAGCACTGTAAGCCATATGGTTGACTAAAGATATATGGGGCGACAATATCCATATCAGTCCTGATAGCAAACCTATCATGTTCATAATTTGTATCCCTGATATGTCAATTTCTAATTATATCCAGATTGATTGCAATAGAGTAGGGTGTCCAAAGTGAAACTTGCTGGGCTGCGCACAGGCCTGGATATGTAAATTTCCTTTATTTGCACAGATGAGTCAATTAGACTTAATGACTTGGAGAATGATATTCTCAGCTGGGTGCAGCATGGCTATCCACAAATGCAGGCCTGACTTTGGCCTCCACTGCGATAGAGAGTAAAAATCTGGCTGTGCGGCATCAGTGGATACAGACTCTGTAGCACTGCATGTGTGTGTCATATACTGTCCTAACCTGGCCCTTGTCTCAGCTGCATATTAACAACCATTGCTGAAAACTTGTCAGATTGGTCAGTCTCACACACTGCACAGCAGATCCTGCAGAGCACGTGTCTGATGCACATGCAGTACACATTCATATGAGCCATGATCCACAATGCTCATTATGCAGCCCGTGGCTCATCTGTGTAACATAAGCACCACAGTCACTCACAGGTGACCATGATGTCAATGATATGTAAATGCATAGCTGTCAATTGTGTATGGCAACCAACTGAAATATATGTTTCTTCCATTGCAGTACCCACATGTTCAGAGGAGGAGGAGGCAGGAGTGCCTGAAGAGGAGGGCCAGGACATCCAAGAGGGCCCGGGAAGTGATGCCCGGGCCCTCAGCATCTAGCCAGCCACAACCAGACCGACAATATCAACCGGCCATGTCCTGGTCAGTAATGTATGCGAACACACTGTGTGTGGAATCGCTTAGTATCACATGATCCATGTTTTATAGTGTCTGTTTATTCTGGCAACCATATGGTTGTTGTATGCTCATTAATGGTTATGTTGATTAAATGTTGTGTTATATGCTGTTGGTTACTGTGGGGTCCTGACCACATGTGAACCTAGTAGATGCTATGCATTACCGTCATGATGTTGTCTGTTTCCTCTTCAGATGTCCTCTGATTTGCCACAGCCCCTTGCCATACTGGGATCTGTTCACACCACACACATGATATTAATGCACAGTAGTGATGTCACGAACATCAAATTTTAGGTTCGCGAACAGCGGACGCAAACTTCCGTCAAATGTTCGCGAACGGGCGAACCCGGCAAACCGCCATAGACTTCAATGGGCAGGCGAATTTCAAAACCCACAGGGACTCTTTCTGGCCACAATAGTGATGGGAAAGTTGTTTCAAGGGGACTAACACCTGGACTGTGGCATGCCGGAGGGGGATCCATTGCAAAACTCCCACGGAAAATTACATAGTTGATGCAGAGTCTGGTTTTAAGCCATAAAGGGCCTAAATCACCTAACATTCCTAAATTGTTTGGAATAACATGCTTTAAAACATCAGGTATGATGTTGTATTAATCAGGTAGTGTAAGGGTTACACCCGCTTTACAGTAAAAGACCAATCTCCCCGTTTAATGCACCACAAACAACCGCAAACAGTCCCTTTGGACAACCCCAAACTCCCCATTTGCACAAGGTTTGATACCAAGCTAGCCATGCCCCGTTCCTTGTCCTCACTGATGTCATTGAAGGTCTCTTCCTCCACCCAGCCACCAAGGGTCCACGAAAGGTGACAACAAGCCCCCTGGGACGCCTGCTGTGTTTGGTCTTCCACCTCCTCAAAGCCACCTTCCTCCTCTGACTCCTCTTCTTCAGACTCCTCTCTCTGCGTTGCCTCTGTCTGCGTTATTATAAGGTGTGTACTGTTAAGTAGTACTATTCCTATCGGTTTAATCCCTGTTACATCCACTATTAGGGGACGTGTATATGGCATTGATTTTTGGAACAGGGAGATGGAAAAAGATGCTTGGTCGGTCCTCCCACTTCAAATTTGAGCCACGTATTCCATGCTTGGCAGCCGTCACCAGGTTTACCCAATGCGCAGTGTAGGTGACATACCTGCCCTGACCATGCTTTGCAGACCAGGTATCAGTGGTCAGAGGGACCCTTGCCCCAACACTGTGTGCCATAGATGCCATTACTTCCTTTTGCACAATCAAGTACAGGTTGGGGATTGCCTTTTGTGCAAAGAAATTTCGTCCGGGTACCTTCCACTGCGGTGTCCCAATAGCTACAAATTTTTTGAACGCCTCAGACTCCACCAGCTTGTATGGTAAAAGCTGGCGGGCTAAGAGTTCAGACAAGTCAGCTGTCAGTTGCCGGGCAAGGGGGTTACTTTGTGACATTGGCTTCTTAGGCTCAAACATGTCCTTGACAGACACCTGACTGTGGGCAGATAAGCAAGGACTGCTCAGGGCGAGACACGGAGTGGCGGATGGTTGAGAGGGGGCAAGCAGGGCAGCAGTGGTTGACATGGCTAAAGATGCTGGACCAGGAGGAGGATGGCGGCTTTGACTTTGTGTGCTGCTTGTACTTATGTGTTGATCCCATAGGCGTTTGTGATGTGACATCATGTGCCTTTGCAAAGAATTTGTCCCTAGGTGGGTGTTGGACTTCCCACGACTCAGTTTCTTTTCGCACAGGTTGCAAATGGCATTGCTGTTGTCACAGGCATACACACCAAAAAATTGCCACACTGCTGAGCTCTGCAATGACGGCATTCTGGTGGTGGCAACAGCATGCGTTTACTGGCGTGCTGTCTGGCTGACCCTGGGTGCCGATGCATGCTGTCTGACTGTGCCACTAGCTACTTGCGACGACCTCACCCTGCTTCCAACTCGTCTGCTCCTCCTCTATGTCTCCCCATCTGAACTTTCCTCCTGTTCTTCTTCTCTTATAGCGGGCACCCACGTGACATCCACGGACGCATCGTCATCATCAACTGCTTCACTTGTATCTGACAACTCAACAAAGGAAGCAGCACCGGGTACAACATCATCATCAGACCGTACGTCCATGTGTGTAATGCTGCCTGACTGGGACATATCCCTGTTATCTACATCCTCTGGCACTAATGTTTGCGCATCACTCATTTCTTCCAACAGATGTGTAAATAACTCTGTTGACGGATCAAGTGAAGCGGCTGTGGTGCTAGTGTTGGTGGTGGCGAGCGTTAACTGGAGAGGTGCCCAAAGCTAAGCTGGAGGAGGATGGTGCGTCTAGGTTCCGAGCGGAAGCTGTAGAAGATTGGGTGTCCTGTGTTAGCCAGTCAACCATGTCCTCAGAACTGTTCAAGTTCAGGGTACGTTGCCTCTGAAAACTGGGCATTATTGTAGGGCCAAAGGGAATCACAGCACCACGACCACGACGGCCCCTGCGGGGTGGCCTGCCTCTGCCTGTCATTTTTTTTTCGATTAGTGGTACTATGCGTGCAAACTACTGTGACACCAGATATGAGTGTCACTGTGCACTGGCAAAATTTGGCAGAGTAGGCGCTGTAGGCCTCACACACACGCCTGTAGGCAGGCAACTGATATTCAATCGATTACTGAAAAAAAAAGGGTTGTTTTATGTCACTGTACACTACGGTTGCACCAGATATGAGTGTCACTGTGCACTGGCAAAAGTTGGCAGAGTAGATGCAATAGGCTTCACACACACGCCTGTAGGCAGGCAACTGATATTCAATTGATTACAGTCAAAAAAGGGTTGTTTTATGTCACTGTAGACTACGGTTGCACCAGATATGAGTGTCACTGTGCACTGGCAAAAGTTGGCAGAGTAGATGCAATAGGCCTCACACTTACGCCTGTAGACAGGCAACTGATATTCAATCGATTAAAGAAAAAAAAGTGTTGTTTTATGTCACTGTAGACTACGGTTGCACCAGATATGGGTGTCACTGTGCATTGGCTGACTAGATGCAATAGGCCTCACACACATGCCTGTAGGCAGGCAACTGATATTCAATCGATTACAGTCAAAAAAGTGTTGTTTTATGTTTCTGTATACTACGGTTGCACCAGATATGAGTGTCACTGTGCAATGGCAAAAGTTGGCAGAGTAGATGCAATAGGCTTCACACACACTCCTGTAGGCAGGCAACTGATATTCAATCGATTACAGTCAAAAAAAGGGTTGTTTTATGTCACTGTGAACTATGGTTGCACCAGATATGAGTGTCACTGTGCAATGGCAAAAGTTGGCAGAGTAGATGCAATAGGCCTCACACACACGCCTGTAGGCAGACAACTGATATTCAATCGATTACAGAAAGAAAAGTGTTGTTTTATGTCACTGTACACTACGGTTGCAGCAGATATGAGTGTCACTCTGCACTGGCAAAAGTTGGCAGAGTAGATGACATAGGCCTCACACACACGCCTGTAGGCAGGCAACTGATATTCAATCAATTACAGTAAAAAAAGGGTTGTTTTATGTCACTGTACTCTACGGTTGCACCAGATATGAGTGTCACTGTGCACTGGCAAAAGTTGGCAGAGTAGATGCAATAGGCCTCACACACACGCCTGTAGGCAGGCATCTGATATTCAATCGATTACAGTCAAAAAAGGGTTCTTTTATGTCACTGTACACTACGGTTGCACCAGATATGAGTGTCACTGTGCACTGGCAAAAGTTGGCAGAGTAGATGCAATAGGCCTCACACACACGCCTGTAGGCAGGCAACTAATATTCAATCGATTACAGAAAAAAAAGGGTTGTTTTATGTCACTGTACACTACGGTTGCACCAGATATGAGTGTCACTGTGCACTGGCAAAAGTTGGCAGAGTAGATGCAATAGGCCTCACACACACGCCTGTAGGCAGGCAACTGATATTCACTCGATTACAAAAAAAAAAGTGTTATCTTATGTCACTGTACACTACGGTTGCACCAGATATGAGTGTCACTGTGCACTGGCAAAAGTTGGCAGAGTAGATGCAATAGGCCTCACACTTACGCCTGTAGACAGGCAACTGATATTCAATCGATTACAGAAAAAAAAGTGTTGTTTTATGTCACTGTAGACTACGGTTGCACCAGATATGAGTGTCACTGTGCATTGGCTGACTAGATGCAATAGGCCTCACACACATGCCTGTAGGCAGGCAACTGATATTCAATCGATTACAGTCAAAAAAGTGTTGTTTTATGTTTCTGTATACTACGGTTGCACCAGATATGAGTGTCACTGTGCAATGGCAAAAGTTGGCAGAGTAGATGCAATAGGCTTCACACACACTCCTGTAGGCAGGCAACTGATATTCAATCGATTACAGTCAAAAAAAGGGTTGTTTTATGTCACTGTGAACTATGGTTGCACCAGATATGAGTGTCACTGTGCAATGGCAAAAGTTGGCAGAGTAGATGCAATAGGCCTCACACACACGCCTGTAGGCAGACAACTGATATTCAATCGATTACAGAAAAAAAAGTGTTGTTTTATGTCACTGTACACTACGGTTGCAGCAGATATGAGTGTCACTCTGCACTGGCAAAAGTTGGCAGAGTAGATGACATAGGCCTCACACACACGCCTGTAGGCAGGCAACTGATATTCAATCAATTACAGTAAAAAAAGGGTTGTTTTATGTCACTGTACTCTACGGTTGCACCAGATATGAGTGTCACTGTGCACTGGCAAAAGTTGGCAGAGTAGATGCAATAGGCCTCACACACACGCCTGTAGGCAGGCATCTGATATTCAATCGATTACAGTCAAAAAAGGGTTCTTTTATGTCACTGTACACTACGGTTGCACCAGATATGAGTGTCACTGTGCACTGGCAAAAGTTGGCAGAGTAGATGCAATAGGCCTCACACACACGCCTGTAGGCAGGCAACTAATATTCAATCGATTACAGAAAAAAAAAGGGTTGTTTTATGTCACTGTACACTACGGTTGCACCAGATATGAGTGTCACTGTGCACTGGCTAAAGTTGGCAGAGTAGATGCAATAGGCCTCACACACACGCCTGTAGGCAGGCAACTGATATTCACTCGATTGCACAAAAAAAAGTGTTGTCTTATGTCACTGTACACTACGGTTGCACCAGATATGAGTGTCACTGTGCACTGGCAAAAGTTGGCAGAGTAGATGCAATAGGCCTCACACACACACGTCTGTAGGCAGGCAACTGATATTCAATCAATTACAGTAAAAAAAAGGGTTGTTTTATGTCACTGTACACTACGGTTGCACCAGATATGAGTGTCACAGTGCACCGGCAAAAGTTGGCCGAGTAGAAGCAAAGTGTTGTTTTATGTCACTGTACACTACGGTTGCACCAGATATGAGTGTCACTGTGCAATGGCAAAAGTTGGCAGAGTAGATGCAATAGGCTTCACACACACGCCTGTAGGCTTGCAACTGATATTCAATCGATTACAGTCAAAAAAGGGTTGTTTTATGTCACTGTGAACTATGGTTGCACCAGATATGAGTGTCACTGTGCAATGGCAAAAGTTGGCAGAGTAGATGCAATAGGCCTCACACACACGCCTGTAGGCAGACAACTGATATTCAATCGATTACAGAAAAAAAAGTGTTGTTTTATGTCACTGTACACTACGGTTGCACCAGATATGAGTGTCACTGTGCACTGGCAAAAGTTGGCAGAGTAGATGACATAGGCCTCACACACACGCCTGTAGGCAGGCAACTGATATTCAATCAATTACAGTAAAAAAAGGGTTGTTTTATGTCACTGTACTCTACGGTTGCACCAGATATGAGTGTCACTGTGCACTGGCAAAAGTTGGCAGAGTAGATGCAATAGGCCTCACACACACGCCTGTAGGCAGGCATCTGATATTCAATCGATGACAGTCAAAAAAGTGTTGTTTTATGTCACTGTACACTACGGTTGCACCAGATATGAGTGTCACTGTGCACTGGCAAAAGTTGGCAGAGTAGATGCAATAGGCCTCACACTTACGCCTGTAGACAGGCAACTGATATTCAATCGATTACAGAAAAAAATGTGTTGTTTTATGTCACTGTAGACTACGGTTGCACCAGATATGAGTGTCACTGTGCATTGGCTGACTAGATGCAATAGGCCTCACACACATGCCTGTAGGCAGGCAACTGATATTCAATCGATTATAGTCAAAAAAGTGTTGTTTTATGTTTCTGTATACTACGGTTGCACCAGATATGAGTGTCACTGTGCAATGGCAAAAGTTGGCAGAGTAGATGCAATAGGCTTCACACACACTCCTGTAGGCAGGCAACTGATATTCAATCGATTACAGTCAAAAAAAGGGTTGTTTTATGTCACTGTGAACTATGGTTGCACCAGATATGAGTGTCACTGTGCAATGGCAAAAGTTGGTAGAGTAGATGCAATAGGCCTCACACACACGCCTGTAGGCAGACAACTGATATTCAATCGATTACAGAAAAAAAAGTGTTGTTTTATGTCACTGTACACTACGGTTGCAGCAGATATGAGTGTCACTCTGCACTGGCAAAAGTTGGCAGAGTAGATGACATAGGCCTCACACACACGCCTGTAGGCAGGCAACTGATATTCAATCAATTACAGTAAAAAAAGGGTTGTTTTATGTCACTGTACTCTACGGTTGCACCAGATATGAGTGTCACTGTGCACTGGCAAAAGTTGGCAGAGTAGATGCAATAGGCCTCACACACACGCCTGTAGGCAGGCAACTAATATTCAATCGATTACAGAAAAAAAAAGGGTTGTTTTATGTCACTGTACACTACGGTTGCACCAGATATGAGTGTCACTGTGCACTGGCAAAAGTTGGCAGAGTAGATGCAATAGGCCTCACACACACGCCTGTAGGCAGGCAACTGATATTCACTCGATTACAAAAAAAAAAGTGTTGTCTTATGTCACTGTACACTACGGTTGCACCAGATATGAGTGTCACTGTGCACTGGCAAAAGTTGGCAGAGTAGATGCAATAGGCCTCACACACACACGCCTGTAGGCAGGCAACTGATATTCAATCAATTACAGTAAAATAAAGGGTTGTTTTATGTCACTGTACACTACGGTTGCACCAGATATGAGTGTCACAGTGCACCGGCAAAAGTTGGCCGAGTAGAAGCAAAGTGTTGTTTTATGTCACTGTACACTACGGTTGCACCAGATATGAGTGTCACTGTGCAATGGCAAAAGTTGGCAGAGTAGATGCAATAGGCTTCACACACACGCCTGTAGGCTTGCAACTGATATTCAATCGATTACAGTCAAAAAAGGGTTGTTTTATGTCACTGTGAACTATGGTTGCACCAGATATGAGTGTCACTGTGCAATGGCAAAAGTTGGCAGAGTAGATGCAATAGGCCTCACACACACGCCTGTAGGCAGACAACTGATATTCAATCGATTACAGAAAAAAAAGTGTTGTTTTATGTCACTGTACACTATGGTTGCAGCAGATATGAGTGTCACTGTGCACTGGCAAAAGTTGGCAGAGTAGATGACATAGGCCTCACACACACGCCTGTAGGCAGGCAACTGATATTCAATCAATTACAGTAAAAAAAGGGTTGTTTTATGTCACTGTACTCTACGGTTGCACCAGATATGAGTGTCACTGTGCACTGGCAAAAGTTGGCAGAGTAGATGCAATAGGCCTCACACACACGCCTGTAGGCAGGCATCTGATATTCAATCGATGACAGTCAAAAAAGGGTTCTTTTATGTCACTGTACACTACGGTTGCACCAGATATGAGTGTCACTGTGCACTGGCAAAAGTTGGCAGAGTAGATACAATAGGCCACACACACATGCCTGTAGGCAGGCAACTAATATTCAATCGATTACAGAAAAAAAAAGGGTTGTTTTATGTCACTGTACACTACGGTTGCACCAGATATGAGTGTCACTGTGCACTGGCAAAAGTTGGCAGAGTAGATGCAATAGGCCTCACACACACGCCTGTAGGCAGGCAACTGATATTCACTCGATTACAAAAAAAAAAGTGTTGTCTTATGTCACTGTACACTACGGTTGCACCAGATATGAGTGTCACTGTGCACTGGCAAAAGTTGGCAGAGTAGATGCAATAGGCCTCACACACACGCCTGTAGGCAGGCAACTGATATTCACTCGATTACAAAAAAAAAAGTGTTGTCTTATGTCACTGTACACTACGGTTGCACCAGATATGAGTGTCACTGTGCACTGGCAAAAGTTGGCAGAGTAGATGCAATAGGCCTCACACACACGCCTGTAGGCAGGTAACTGATATTCAATCAATTACAGTAAAAAAAAGGGTTGTTTTATGTCACTGTACACTACGGTTGCACCAGATATGAGTGTCACAGTGCACCGGCAAAAGTTGGCCGAGTAGAAGCAAAGTGTTGTTTTATGTCACTGTACACTACGGTTGCACCAGATATGAGTGTCACTGTGCAATGGCAAAAGTTGGCAGAGTAGATGCAATAGGCTTCACACACACGCCTGTAGGCAGGCATCTGATATTCAATCGATGACAGTCAAAAAAGGGTTCTTTTATGTCACTGTACACTACGGTTGCACCAGATATGAGTGTCACTGTGCACTGGCAAAAGTTGGCAGAGTAGATGCAATAGGCCTCACACACACGCCTGTAGGCAGGCAACTGATATTCACTCGATTACAGAAAAAAAAGTGTTGTCTTATGTCACTGTACACTACGGTTGCACCAGATATGAGTGTCACTTTGCACTGGCAAAAGTTGGCAGAGTAGATGCAATAGGCCTCACACACACGCCTGTAGGCAGGCAACTGATATTCAATCAATTACAGTAAAAAAAAGGGTTGTTTTATGTCACTGTACTCTACGGTTGCACCAGATATGAGTGTCACTGTGCACTGGCAAAAGTTGGCAGAGTAGATGCAATAGGCCTCACACACACGCCTGTATGCAGGCAACTGATATTCAATCGATTACAGTCAAAAAAGGGTTGTTTTATGTCACTGTACATTACAGTTGCACCAGATATGAGTGTCACAGTGCACCGGCAAAAGTTGGCAGAGTAGAAGCAATAGGCTTCACACACACGCCAGTAGGCAGGCAACTGATATTCAATCGATTACAGTCAAAAAAGGGTTGTTTTATGTCACTGTACACTACGGTTGCACCAGATATAAGTGTCACTGTGCACTGGCAAAAGTTGGCAGACTAGATGCAATAGGCCTCACACACACGCTAGCAGGCAGGCATATTCAGTTAGATTACACAGAAAAAAATAATAAAATAAAATAAATGATGTTCTAGCCCTAAAAAGGGCTTTTTTGGTTGCTGTCCTTGCAGCAGATATCAAATGAGTCCTTCAGGTGTGTAGTGAAAGCTAAATACACAGCCTGGCTATCTATTTCCCTATTAAATCAGCAGCATTCAGAATATATGTCCTCTCTCAACGAATGTAGCTTCAGAATGATTCTAAAATGGAGGCTGTCCTTCAGATTCTTGTCCATTTCTATTTGTGCTCTGTGTATGAAATAAAGTATGATTATGTTATACTGTTATCACTGTTTCTGTGTGTTTGTACCATATCATGCTTTCTAGTTCACAGAATACAGATAGAATGAAGTGTCATTGTTCAATACATATATCTGTGTGTGTTTACAGAGATACATATGCTACATTAATCTGTACCTTGCCAATATAGATGTAGGTGCCAGCCAGAGGGGCGTGAATTCAGAAATCATGTCTATAGACATGCGGGGTTGTATTTAATGACTTGAAGGGCTCAACTTGAATGATATGAATCTACATTCATGGTTATGTAGTAATGTAAACGCATATTGAACAGAATAGTTACACCCCTAACTGATGGTGATGCGCACATCTGACTTTCAGGGTAATGTACTTGTTACATGGGAAATATCCAGGATTGCACAAACATTGACTGAAAAAATAGGTTTAATTGTTCACAAAGCCACACAGTGACATATTACCACAGGCCTGCTCAGTATCATGGTGGAGGTGGGTAGGATACAGAGTTCCAGTAACACACGGAAATAGGGACAGAATGCAGGCAGGGGGGATGACATTAGTATAGATGATCAGTTGAGGGGGGATATACAGTGCATCATCCAACATGAGGCAATATCAGTTATATAATTATTAAATATATCATGATAACATTCAATATCCAAACCCAACAATACAGAAGGAGATATGCTCATGGGGAGAAGTAATCTGTAGTCTTGTGTGTGCACGCAACCCACACTCCTATGCAACTGCAGAGGTAGAAGTGCTCAATCAGTCAATGTTAGAACCCCCATAGGTCATGTCACTGGAAATGGCACTATGAGAGAAGACTCTACATACCTAAATTTGGACACTCAGATGGGAACCTGACCAGGACCATATCAGTGTGTTCAAACTAATATCATGTGTTAGCATAACTCACAACAAACTGGCCAGTTTGAGGTGTATTCTGTTCTGTGAACGAGGATCTCTATTATCTGCTGTTGCATATGCATAACTGAAGGTAAACGGAACCTCATTAATAGTTATGTTCCAAGGCTATATGTACAGGGAGGATCACATCAGCACTGAGGAAGAGATCTGGAAGGAAGTATGATACAGGCTTCACAATAGTCTAAGTAGAGGAGAGAATGGCATATCTAAAGCAATAGGTACATATAAATCTATGTAGAGGATGTGATATCCCACCCGATGCAACGCATGATGACTGACATATGAACATACATGATGCAATGTGACAATAGCATAGTCCTGGAACGTGGGAATACTCATCATTCCTTGATCTGACTGTGGAAAGGGACTCATCTTTGCGATCTGAAACATACAAGGAACATGTCAATATTTACATTGCGCATGCTCCCGGAGCGCCTACTTCATCACATACCAATATATGTTGCTCATTTCATACATACGTCTTCACTGTTCTTTCCCTACATATGAAACGAGCTACTCATCTGGCTAATGATGTAGGAATATCACATAGATTACACATTAATGCATCTTTGGAGAGCCAAATGTCGTGTTTTACCTTGGACGTAGTCCCAAGCTCATCCACGAGGACATTTGTTCCACCAGGACACGTGGGCTGTGGATCATCAATATTTATCACCGCTCCCCTATCTGATGTATTCTGGAAAGAGATAGGCCGATATTAATAAAGTGATTGATGTGTTATTTGTGTCCTTCAGCATACATGGCCATATTATTACACAAATACTCACTATGTAGTTCACATTGATGTAGCAGTTCTGTTGCTGTTCATGTTTTTCCATGTCTAGGTTGTTGAAAGAAGAGTTGACACACAACAGCCACTCTGTCAGGTTAATATGATGTGAGGATTACAGTCACAAATGAGACAAAGTATGTGTTCTATTCGTATTGGATATCTCTTTTTAATAAGAAGTCATTGCCTGTTAGTGGGTTATGCCATGTTGCTATAGGGTGAAAAAATATGGATTTCTGCATTGTCTCATGTAAACAAGTCTAAAAGGCTGTGTCTGGATATATTTAAGTAGTAGTCATTTCTCCAGCCAGTCAGCAGCAGCCACCATGTTGAGTTTGGCTGGTGATCCGTATTTGATCCTACTGAATAAACTCTAAACATGAGGAAATAACCAGAGGACTCTGTTTTGTGTTATCGTGACTGGTTCTTGATCTCCAAAGTATGTGTGTATGGTATTTATCTACAACATTTTGATCCCATTTCATGTGGTTTGACAGGATCATACAATGTGAAAAATACTGGTCCGTAGTGTTTGTAGGTAAGATTGGGTATATTTTTACATTAAAAAACAAACAGGCATTAGGGGCTATCCTGGATAAATAGAGAGGGAGTATTGATCCAGGGATGAATACGATCACCAGTATCTGGGGTCAGGAAGGAATTTTATATTTGTTTTCCCTGTTGAGACAAGGGCAAAGTTTCACTTTTTTTTTTTCTGTTTGCCTTCCTCTGGATCAATTAACAATAAATCTGCGTATTGCAGATCAGAGATCTCTAAAGGTCGAACTTGATGGACTAAAGTCTTTTTTCAATCTGAATTACTATGTAACAATGTAACGTGGGTCATATATACATTGACATAGTGGGATATATAATCCACTCAAATTATCTATGCCATTGATGTTTAGAACGGTCAGTACTTAAGATGTGTATGGGAATGTGTGCTTACTTACCTGTAACTGATCATGTGGCTTGTTCCAGTGTACAAACATCATATCAGGGAACTCTCCTCTACTGTGAACTGTTTGGAATTCTGTATGACAAGGGCAATGGATCAAGGTGGATTTGGGAGTTAGGCATAATCCAGACTCATTAGACTGTATTCCATGCATAATGGGTATGTACTTACATGTGAAGTACTCACGAATGAGGCGGGTACGTTGTTGTGACCCCGGCAGATTATCCACTACAGGGAGAGGTAAAGGCTCTTCCTCCCCATCAATGTTCCCCAGGCAGTTGGCCTGTACTGCTATATTGTGCAGACAGCAGCAGGCAACGATGATGCGACAAACTTTCTCGGTCATGTATTGTAGAGCACCCCCAGTAGAATGTAAACAGCTGAAGCTCATCTTTAGTACACCAAAGGTGCGCTCAATTACATTCCGGTAGGTTTTATGTGCAGCATTATACCGCACCTCTGCCCGAGTCTGGGGATTGCTCACAGGGGTTAACAACCACGGCAAACACCCATATCCTGCATCACCTGATGGAAACAAAGTGTGACATGTTGATATGAATAGGATGTTGTGATGTTTGACAAAGCATATGCCCAAATATCGTCATAATGACCTATCAACACATCCCTGTGGCTAATACACAGTTAAAGATATACCTAAGGGAGCTGGATCATGGATGCATCTCACAGAGGCTAATTAGTAGTGTATTAACACATGTAATCTATATGAAGCTTCAGTTCAATTACTATGTGATTTCCACAAATGTCAAATCCAGATGGTCACACCCACAGGATGCTTACATGAGGCGGAGATACAAGGAAAAGACAACAGGGTACATATTGCGACCCTTCTGGTAGAGAGCAGGAAGTCACTGTTCCAGTTCTTGTACCGAGCACATGCCAGAACTCTGAGGTGAAGCATGATAGTGTATTATTGTGAATGTAAATGTGATGCTAATTCAGGTGGAATTTCCCAGGGTCATACACGATCAAACGCAAATGCCAAAAGACCTTGGAGATTTTGATAACTTCAAGGTCAGCTAATTCATGTTTATTCAGGGATATATTCATGCAAGAAAAAGTTTTCCAAACACTATTAATTCTCTATCAGATGAATTCTGAATCCATCTCACTTACATAGCCCTTACAATAACACACAACACGTTATGAAGGCTAGAGATGTCCACGTCACAGGATACAAAGGAATGCATCAGAACATATACCTAATGATTAATCAATTGTGGTTTTTGTCATATGTTGTTGTGAAATGCATACTGTTTGGCCAAGCTAAAACAGGGTTATGGCCAGCAGTGAGCTATTGTGTTCTAGCTTTGGTAGTATTACTCCGTAATGCACATGTGAACATCATAGCAATAGAGGGAAACATGATGTACCGGATGTGTTATTGTATCCAGTCATAGTAAGATATGGTTGACTGCCATTACAAATGTGTACTCACCCAGTAGCCATCCAGATGGAAATCTGCCGGCCTGAAATATGTCATATATGCCGAATAGATGCAGGATATAGGCGTCATGAGCACTTCCCAGGAAGTCTGCATACACACCTTGTATGCGCATGTTCGCATCACAAACAACCTGTACATTGATTGAATGATAATGCTTATGATTTCTGAACAGCGCTTCTTGCTCTCTAGGAGGTATCAGTGCCACATGGGTACAATCAATAGCATCGAGCACATTGGGGACACCTCCTAATTGGAAGAAATCGAAATTCACTTTCGAGATCTCTTCAGCAGTGTTAGGGTAACTGATGTATCTGGCAGCTTTCCGACCAATAGCACGGAGGAATGCACTCAGACAATTGGAGAGGCTTGGCTGAGACATTCCTCCGGCTATGCTCAGGGTGGTCTGAAAGCTACCAGAAGCAAGGAGGTGTATTGCAACTAACATCCGTGTCATTCCTGGGATGGCTCTATTGGCCCGTGAGCGAGGCTCAAGGTCCTCTCTCAGAACCTCATAGAAGTCCACATGACTGGCACGGGTCAGCCGAAAACACTCATACACCTCCCCATCAGTCAATCCCTCTAATGTGAGTCTCTCCCTGTACACATTGGGTGCTCTTCGCCTCCTCACGGGCTCCTGGGCAGGCTCCACCCCTTCTGCCTAAGCCACCACATCCTGTACTTCTCCCCCCAACAGCTGATCACCGACATCATTGTCAGCCTCCCTGTCTGCAGGTGACCCTATATCCCTCTGTCCCTGTGCTACTGGAGCTCTCTCTCCTCCCTGATCCACCCCCACGATACTAGGCATGGCCTGTGGTAATTCCCTTGCCTGGCTTGGTTCTGCCCCAGCATGGATCACATCACCACTCACACCCTCATTCACTCGCAGACACTCCTCTCTGCCACTCCCCATCACCCCCTCAATCACACACCTTGCTTCCGGATCTGCATGCTGTGCTATGTGGTACACACAAAAGCATCTCAACCTCATCCGCCCACTCAGACTGTCCAGCATCCCTCTCACATGATCATCCATGCTGTTTCAGACGTGCTGATGACGTGCTGATAGCTTGTTGATTACAATACCTGGTATTAGGCACGTTAATTTCAGCTTTGCCATTGGTCACCTGTGGATCTTTACGTGGCATTCCAGATGATGATTTTACGTCAAGAAGCCTCTCAGCCAATTACATACGCGTGCCGCCAAGTGCGTATGTAATTGGCTGAGAGTCCCAACACGGGCCACCAAGTGCGTATGTAATTGGCTGAGAGTCCCAACACGGGCCGCCAAGTGCGTATGTAATTGGCTGAGAGGCTTTTGGCGGGCTTGCAAGCTGATAAGGGGACGTACTAGCGAGACACGCCTCACAGCCAATCACGTACGAGCTAAGAATTTGATTGACAGTAGGAGCTTATACTGTAAATGTGATTGACACAAACCCATGTGTTGACTGTGTTGTGAGTGACATTGGAGTTAGCACGCAGTTCCAGGAGTAGGTGGGAGAGAGTGTTTTTTGAGAATAGTGTTTTGGAGAGAGGGAGATTAGTTTTTTGTCTTTTTTATTGTCTATTTCATAAGTCCTTACATTAAAGAAATACACATATTTACAGATTTCACATATTTGCAAGACACATAGTTAAATAACACACATAGAGACATATATATAGTTAGGACACACACCCCACACACCCATCCCCCCCCACCACACCCCATCCCCCAACACTTATTAAATACACATAGCACACACATATTTTCTTTCCAACAGACATTCCAGTAATACTTTTATTTCTTTATCGTTCTTTTGATTTGTAGGCGCACTATTTTGGATTGTTTTGTATTTCATTACTAGCATATTTACACGTAAGAGTTACACATATTTACATATTACACATATTTGCCTGACACATAGATTAAAGACACATAGAGACATACATAGCGTTAGGACACACACCACACCCCCCCCCCCCCACTCCCCCAACCTTTGCACCGCATCCCCTAACAGTTATTGAAAACACATAGAACTTACACTTTTTTTTTCATCACCTATATAACAGTTATACTTATTTTGAGTTATACCTATTTATTTATAATTTGAGCATGGAGGGAGGAGATAGGTGGAGAGAGGAGGAGAGGAGAGGAGCGCAGAGTGAGGAGAGTGGAGTGGAGGGTGGAGGAGAGGTGGTTGTACTGGAGGGGGTGTCCCCAGAGAGAGAGGAGGAGGAGTGGTCCCCGGAGGGGGAGGAGGAGTGGTCCCCGGAGGGGGAGGAGGGGTGGTCCCCGGAGGGGGAGGAGGGAGATGTAGGCACTAGTAGAGGAGGGACAGAGGGGAAGGGGCCTGTTCCCAGGGGGCAGGGTAGTTTGGGGAAGGGACAAGCCTCAGGGAGAGTTCAGGGAGGCCAGGGTCCCCGAACACAGTTGAGAGAGCAAGGGGCTATTGGCAAGGGCAGGTGCAGGGCCCGTAATTATGCGCCCCAGGAGAATATGGTCCACCTTGGTGCGATCCATGACCGGCCCGTCATCCTTCTTGCAAGGGAAACGAAGCCTGGGCCTAAGGCTCAGGCTTGGAAGGAGGTAGTGGAATTGATGAAGGAGGTGTCCACGGTGCCTAGGGGCTTGGGGTCCTTAAAGCACCGTTATATGGATTTCAGGGCCACGGTGAAGAGGAAGATGGGCAGAGAAGCAGAGGGACACAGTGTGACCTATAAGGAGTGGTAGAGGATTGCAAAGGGACCTTCTGAGACCATCGTCCGCAGCTGGAGCTTCATCTCCGGTGGCCCAGCAGGACCCAGCCTCCAGTTCAGGTAAATATCACATAAACCAACATGCCACCACATGTGCATCACACACACTATACATGTACATGATGACCAACAAGGACACTGACATGACAGCTCCATGGAATTAACAAGGTATAGATGGAAGTGTCATTAAATCCATGAAGCTGACAAATCACTGTCATTCCTGGCCACCCCAAGAGTAATCAAGCATTAGAGTCCATGTAGCCTATGCAGTTACAGACCGCAGAAGAAATACAGACAGCGTTAGGAGCCAGGAGAGGTCAAGGCAAGAAACCAAAGAATAGATCAAATCTAGCAAATGATAGCTAATCTGAGTTGCAATTAGGAGAATCATCCATGTTCAGGCCTAGATATCAGATAGTTAGGAGTGAAAACATATCAATGTATTAATAAGCATACTAATGAGTCTGAGTTGGCAAACACCAACAGATTTGCCAGATTGAGTGAAACTGTTTGGGATGTCCATTCAGGAATGGCAATGCCAGATAGAGCTGTTCCCTCTAACGGGCCGTGAGAACAGCTCTACTGGAGGAGAGGGAGGGCAGAATAGGCAGAGCAACAGACAGGTTTTGGCTGTAGGGGACTCTGTTATTAGGAAGGTAGACAGGGTGATTTGTCACCCAGGTCCCAGCAATCTAACAGTTTGCTGTCTCCCGGGTGCTCGGGTTCGTCAAGTTGTGGATCAGGTAGACAAATTATTGGGAGGGGCTGGAAATGAACCAGCGGTCTTGGTACATATTGGTACCAATGACAAAGTTAGTGGAAGATGGAGTGTCCTAAAGAATGATTTTAGAGAACTAGGTAATAAGCTGAAGGCAAGGACCTCCAAGGTCCAATTTTCTGAGATACTACCAGTGCCACGTGCTAGCCCAGGGAGGCAGAAGGAGGTTAGGGAGGTTAATGCGTGGCTAAAGATGTGGTGCACTAAGGAGGGGTTTGGGTTTTTAGAGCACTGGGCTGACTTCTCACTTCGGTACAATCTCTACAGTAGGGATGGATTGCACCTTAATGATGAGGGAGCTTTTGAACTAGGGGATAGGATGGTAGAAAGGCTGGAAGAGTTTTTAAACTAGTAGGTGGGGGGAGGGACTAGATATAAGTAATGTGGTAGAAAGTGTAGAGGGTATAAAGGATGAATTAACAACTCACAGGGGAGGAGATGGGGGGGAGGGGTAGTATATTCAATAGGGAGGTAGTACTAAGTAATTCAAGTACAGTGGCAGGCACTTCAGAACTACAGACTCATAACAAAAGGTGTATGCTTGCTAATTACAGAAGCTTGCCAGGAAAAATGGGAGAGTTAGAATTATTATCAATTAATGAAAAAAGGGATTTAATAGGCATTACTGAAACGTGTTGGTATGAATCTCATGACTGGACTTTTAATCTGGATGGTTATAACCTATTTAGGAAAGATAGAGGCAATGGTAAACGAGGAGGAAGGATTTGTCTGTATGTTAAGCCTGAATTTAAGCCTATAGTCAGAGAAGATATTTATGGTGGACCTAGTGATAAAGCTGAATGTTTGTGGGTAGAGTTAAATAGCAAGGCGGCAAATTCCAAAAGAATATTAGTAGGAGTATGCTATAAACCCCCAAATATAGCTGAAAGTGAGGAAATACAATTATTGTTGCAGATTAAAAATGCAGCTAAGCATGGGCAAGTTCAAATAATGGGAGATTTTAATTACCCTGAAATAAACTGGATAAATGAGACCAGCAGTTCATCTAAGGGGAGCAGGTTCTTGAATACACTCAGGGATCATTATCCGGCCCAGGTTGTACAAGAGCCTACTAGAAATGAAGCTATCTTTGATTTACTCATCACAAATAATATTGATATAGTATCAAATGTTGGAATAGGGCAGCCTTTGAGAAACAGTGATCACAACACAGTCTCGTTTGAGATTGAATTAAAATAACAAAATTTTAAGGTGCCAACGAAAACTCTTAATTTTAAAAGGGCAGATTTTAACGGTCTAAGGGCAGCAATACAAAGTATAGACTGGGACAGAGAACTGGCAGGTAAAAATACTGAACATAAATGGACAACATATAAATCCTTACTAAGTATACATACACATCGGAATATACCATGTGGGAATAAAAGTAAAAGGAGTAAATCCCATCCAATGTGGCTTAACAATGACTTAAAGATCAAGATACAGAGTAAAAAACAGGCATTTCAATTATACAAACAAGAGGGGACAGAGACTGCCTTACAGGAATACAAGAAAATCAACAAGGCTTGCAAAAGGGCGATTAGACTGGCTAAAATAGAAAATGAAAAATTAATTGCAAAAGAGAGTAAGACTAACCCTAAAATATTTTTTAAGTATATTAATGGGAAGAAGGCGAGGAAGGAAGCTATAGGAACATTAAAATGTGACACAGGCAGTCTGATAATTAGTGACCAAGAAAAGGCAGATGAGCTAAATAGGTTATTTTCTTCAGTATACACAAGGGAGGTACCAGTGGTTGGGACACGACAACATAATGGGGCTACACTACCTTTGCCAAATAATTGGTTAACACAGGAAATAATCCAAAAGAGGTTGGAAACAATAAATGTTAATAAAGCCCCGGGTCCTGATGGAATACATCCAAGGGTACTAAGGAAACTGGGTTCTGTAATAGTCAAAACATTATATTTAATTTTTCAAGATTCACTCAACATAGGGTCTCTACCAGATGACTGGAGAGAAGCTGATGTGATACCTATATTTAAAAAGGGAGCAAGAACAAATCCGGGGAATTATAGACCAGTGAGCCTCACTTCTGTAGTGGGGAAGCTTTTAGAAGGGTTAATAAGGGATAATATACAAGAATATGTCTATTTGAACAGGATTATAAGTAGGGATAGGTCATGTCAAACAAATCTAATTAGTTTCTATGAGGAGGTTAGTAGGAACCTGGATCAAGGCAACTCAGTGGATGTAGTCGTTTTGGATTTTGCAAGGGCTTTTGATACAGTGCCACATGGGAGACTATAGTGCAAACTAAGACATACAGGAGTTGCAGTAAATATCTGCTCATGGATTGAGAGCTGGCTAAAAGATAGGAAGCAAAGGGTTGTTGTAAATGGAACATACTCCGATTGGACTAATGTGGTAAGTGGGGTTCCTCAGGGTTCAGTATTAGGTCCTCTCCTTTTTAACATATTTATTAATGACTTAGAGGTAGGATTGGAGTGTGGTGTCTCCATTTTCATTGATGACACGAAGTTGTGCAAGGTAATTAAATCAGATAGTGATGTGCTTTCCCTCCAAAGGGATTTACATAAAATTGAGGAATGGGCATCTAAATGGCAGATGAGATTTAATACGAATAAATGTAAAGTTACGCATCTGGGAAGGAAAAATACCCATGCAATTTATAATCTAAATGGAACAAATCTAGGTGTATCAGATATTGAAAGGGATTTGGGACAACCACCTAGGTAACAGTGCTCAAAGCCAAGCAGCAGCTGCAAAGGCAAATAAAATATTAGCATGTATTAAGAAGGGTATAGAAGCCAGCGAAACAAATATAATTCTGCCACTATATAAACCCCTAGTAAGCCCTCATTTTGGAATATGGAGTACAATTTTGGGCACCACTTCATAAAAGGACATTTTAGAGCTGGAAAAGGTACAGAGAAGGGCAACAAAACTAATAAGGGGAATGGAGGGGCAAGAGGAGATATGATTACCTTATATAAATACATCCAGGGTCAAGTATAAAGATTTGTCAAGGGAGCTTTTTTGTGCCAAGAGGTTTTCAACTGACAAGAGGACATCCCTTGAGGTTAGAAGTAAAAATATTCCACCTTAAAGAAAGAAGTAAGGGTGGTTAATCTGTGGAATTCTTTACCAGAGGAGGTGGTGATAGCGGATTTGATAGATAGCTATAAGAGGGGACTGGATTTATTTCTAATTAAAAAGGGAATTCAGGGTTATCATGGATAATTAGAGAGGCAGTATTGATCCAGGGAGAAGTCCGTTGTCTGGGATCAGGAGGGATTTTTATTTTTTTACTTTTTTTTATACAACTAATTAATTAATAGTTAATCCGTATATTGCAGATCGGAGGAGATCTTGAAAGGTTCAACTTGATGGACTGAAGGTCTTTTTTCAACCTTAAATACTATGTAACTATGTAACTATGTAATGACATGTACCTCTCTTTTCTCTATTTCAGCATCCAGTAGGAGGTCTGGGTCCAGTGTTGAGCCAGGAGCGGGGCCGTCAGCCCTTGCCCCACAGGAGACTGCTCAGGGGGAGAAGGCTACAGTCTCATCAGAGGGCCTTGGCTCTGAGGAGGGGGAGGTTGTGGTAGTTGCTGATGAGCCCGACTGTCCCCCTCCTCCAAAGACTTGACATCTCGCCAGGGCCCTCACAAGTGGTGGACTATGCCACAGCACCTCCTTCCCCACACACTGAGCCACCGGGGACCCCAACATCACAGCCCCTGTCTCCAGCCCAGATCATCCCCACTCTCTCCCCGCCATCTTTTCACCCGGCCCTGCCAGCAGGACCCCTGCCCCCACCACCAACGACTGAGGCTGCGCTGCTGGAGTTGTTGGCCCTCGTGAGGAGGATGACTGCCGACATCTCGGGCATGAGGCGCAGTCATGGTCAGGCTCCTGGGAACGGGGCAGGTCACCAGCCAACAGCAGCCTGGCCCCTCCTCTCCTTCCACCATGCCTCCGCCGCCACCACCACCCGTGGTGCCAGTACCTCCCCCCGCTCCCCCACCACCAACGGTGTGGAGACAGCGTCCGGTCGTGGACGATGCAGGTCCTGTGCCCAGGCGGAGGAGGACCTAGGGGCTGTGGACATGATTGTGCCTTCTCAACAGCACTCCTCAGTGACAATCTATTGGTCACAATGCTGACCTAATCAAGCCTGGCTACAGAGTCTTGGACCTTTGCCTATGTGATGGTGATATTTTGTATGCAGATGGCTACCTCCCATCACATGATCCATGATCCTCTTCTCTGTGGACACGTAGGGTTCGGTTGAACATGCCACCAATTGATGGTCACTGGGGAATGCTGTTGGGAAGGGATGCTGCAGTCCCTTTTTTTTAGGCCCTTAGGTTTTAGGTTTTCTCTTTGTTTTTCTTTCCATTTGTTTCGTTTTGGGTACAATTCAGGCCCATGAAGGCATGTCCTGCATCTGCAAGCATTGTGGAGGAATTATATGAGGCGTAAGGTTTTCCCAGTGCCTCTCAGGTAGACATTACTTTAATGACAGCCCCTTCCCTTACATGTAGCTCCCACAATCTTAAAGCTATCATATAGCCAGATATCTCAGACATGATTATTGTTAGCTGAAATGTAGACTAATACCGCTATGGCATGTTAATGACAGCCGCATTTATATATGCAATAATAAAGTATGTGATCCTGACCCAATATCAGTCTGAGAACAGATCCTTGGGTCTGTAAGTAACAGTGACTCTGGCTGCTGACCTTTGTGTCCTCTCCTTATTAATAGCTATTTGCCCATATTACTCATTATCCACAGACCTAGCTAATAGTTAGTAATGCTTGCAGATGGGAATCAGGTGAGTTGGTATATTGGTACAGTATTTAGCACTTTACTGTACATGCATTGTCATTAGTTTTTTCTATCCTCCTCCGCATTTTTTTTCCCGACCATTTATTTTTGTGGGCAATTTTCACACCACACTGTATGTGTGAAACTGGATTGGATTACACAGTCCAGAGGTTGAATCATCTGTTCCATTGAGCAGATCCAGACAAGTTGTAAGTGCCATGCACTCTAATGGTTTCTTCAGTTAAATGGATTGATTTGTGATGATCCTTTTTTTCATAAGTCAGGTTGCAGCGGTGTACTGACCGCATGTGACCCTGGTAGGTGCTATGCATCATGCTTATTCTAGACTATTAGATTGACCCCTCTAGGTATCCCCTTTGTTTTATTCTAGCCCCTTGCTCTCTCGGGACCCGCCCACACCACACCCATGATATTAATGCACAGTCTTGACCAGAGTCTTGACCACTGCTGATTGTGGTCTGTGTCCAAAAATAAAGCTTTGTTATACTGTTAGGTGAATGCACAGTCTTGGCCACTGCTGATTGTGGTCTGTGTCCAAAAATAAAGCTTTGTTATACTGTTATGTGAATGCACAGTCTTGACCACTGCTGATTGTGGCCTGTGTCCAAAAATAAAGCTTGGTTATACCGTTATGTGAATGCACAGTCTTGACCACTGCTGATTGTGGTCTGTGTAAATAATAAAGCTGTGTTATACTGTTCTCACCATGTCAGTGTGTTTTCAATGGTTGGGGTTATGGGTTATGGGACATCCACATGCATCACATTAGTGTCACATTACTATAGCTGTAAACTAATGAGCACTAGTTAACCTGCAATAGATCCATACATATTAAGATGAGTAATATTCCTAATAGCATTAGATATCATATAATACATCTAATAGATCTACAATCTAGGCATAATAAAGGGTTAATGCACAGGCCAAGTCCAATTAGTCAGTTCCTTCTCCAGTGATTTGGGATTTGTCCGTCCACTCTGCTTTCACCCGCACACCCACACTGGCCCTTAATGTTATAGCTCACAGCTTCATTGAAGTATACAAGCCCCATCCCCAACATCACTTAGCAATCAAAACTAATGTAATTTGATGAATAGCAGAACATAAGGGGAGGTCAGCAAATGTGAATGAGTGGACATCTTGGCACATGGCCACCAGCAATGGCGTGGGACTTCCTTGGATAAGATTAGTGGCGATTATCCCTGATGGAGGTGAATTGGCTGGTGCTCAATGTGCCTCTGCAAACCCTCCGTGTGTGTTTGCTGCCCTTCCTGATGGATAACTGTGGGGTATGTTCCCATGGTCACCTTGTGGTTTGATAAGTGATGGGGCTTGTGTACTTCAATGAAGCTGTGAGCTATACCATTAAGAGCCATTGTGGGTGGGAGAGTGAAAGCAGAGTGGACGGCCAAATCCCAAACCACTGGAGAAGGATCTGACAATCCACTCCAGTATCACCAGCATACAAACCTTGTAAGAAAGCAGTGGCAGAGGGTCACAGACAGTCAGACATGACTGAAAGACCAAACAAGAGATATTGTGTACTTCAATGAAGCTGTGAGCTATACCATTAAGGGCCATTTTGGGTGGGAAAGTGAAAGCAGAGTGGACGGCCAAATCCCAAACCACTGGAGAAGGAACTGAAAATCCACTCCAGTATCACAAGCATACAAACCTTGTAAGAAAGCAGTGGCACAGGGTCACAGACAGTCAGACACGACTGGAAGACCAAACAAGAAATATTGTGTACTTCAATGAAGCTGTGAGCTATACCATTAAGGGTCATTGTGGGTGGGAGAGTGAAAGCAGAGTGGACGGCCAAATCCCAAACCACTGGAGAAGGAACTGACAATCCACTCCAGTATCACCAGCATACAAACCTTGTAAGAAAGCAGTGGCAGAGGCCTAGCATGTGCTGCAGTCTAGAGGGTCACAGACAGTCAGACACAACTGAAAGACTGAACAGGACATATTCACATGCTCCCTTTGTACTTGATATACGTCATGTGGCAGTGTAATGTGCCCCATATTTGTGTTCCCAAATGTAGATGTGATGAGCAACATGTATATACAAGATAGAGCCTCTGTGAGTAACAGGGTTAATATGGCATTATTTTGATGTTTTTGTGTTTTTATGTAATCAGGTAGTGTGTCTTTAATTGCTTTATGTAAGCTGCAGCATGGCTTTTCATTCCAAATGTAACAACTAATTGGTTGTATAATGCATTTGCTTTGATGGGGGGAGGGGGTTGTGCAATCAATTGTAATGGCCTTCCATGCTTTCCCTCTGTTAAACTGTCACTTTTACACTTTAAGTTGTCTGTACGTAATGCGTAAACCATTTTGCAGGTGCATTTTGCACACGTAGCGATTTTGCGAGATACAAGCGTATACGCAAAGAATTCTTGCCTGCGACTTACTACGTAGCGCTTCTTGGAGACAAATCTCGGAAATGAGTCCAAAATTATGCAAGTCAATCGCAAGTTGATTCGTAGTACGTAAATCGCGCTACGAGGCGCATTTGCGAGATACGATTCCAAACGCAGCTCGAATTTAATAGGGCCCTTAGTGTCTACCTAAAACCCTCTTCCTATAAGCTCCCCCCCAGGCCTCATAATTTCTTATTCTGGCAAAATAGGTCACCTCATAACTCTGAACCTGTCCCCAGAGGATTCAGGAAATATACTTTATTATATTTACAAAGTATAGACTGGGACAGAGAACTGATAGGTAAAAACACTGAACATAAATGGACAACATTTAAATCCTTACTAAATATACATACACATCGGCATATACCGTGTGGGAATAAAAGTAAAAGGAGTAAATCACAACCCATGTGGCTTAACAATGATTTAAAGATCAAGATACGGAGTAAAAAACAGGCATTTAAATTATACAAACAAGAGGGGGCAGAGACTGCTTCACGGGAATACAAGGAAATCAACAAGGCTTGCAAAAGCGCGATTAGACTGGCTAAAATAGAAAATGAAAAATTAATTGCAAAAGAGAGTAAGACTAACCCTAAAATATTTTTTAAGTATATTAATGGGAAGAAGGCGAGGAAGGAAGCTATAGGAACATTACAATGTGAAACAGGCTGTCTGAAAATTAGTGACCAGGAAAAGGCAGATGAGCTAAATAGGTTCTTTTCTTCGGTATACACAAGGGAGGTACCAGTGGTTGGGACACTGCGACATAATGGGGCTACACTACCTTTGCCAAATAATTGGTTAACACAGGAAGTAATCCAAAAGAGGTTGGAAAAAATAAATGTTAATAAAGCCCCGGGTCCTGATGGAATACATACATCCAAGGGTACTAAGGGAACTGGGTTCTGTAATAGCCAAACCATTATATTTTATTTTTAAAGATTCACTCAACACAGGGTCTCTACCAGATGACTGGAGAAAAGCTGATGTGATACCTATATTTAAAAAGGGAGCAAGAGCAAATCCGGGGAATTATAGACCAGTGAGCCTCACTTCTGTAGTGGGGAAGCTTTTAGAAGGGTTAATAAGGGATAATATACAAGAATATGTCTATTTGAACAGGATTATAAGTAGGAGTCAACATGGGTTTATGAGGGATAGGTCATGTCAAACAAATCTAATTAGTTTCTATGAGGAGGTTAGTAGGAACCTGGATCAAGGCAACTCAGTGGATGTAGTCTTTTTGGATTTTGCAAAGGCTTTTGATACAGTGCCACATGGGAGACTATTGGGCAAACTAAGGGATACAGGAATTGCAGTAAATATCTGCTCATGGATTGAGAGCTGGCTAAAAGACAGGAAGCAAAGGGTTGTTGTAAATGGAACATACTCCGATTGGACTAATGTGGTAAGTGGGGTTCCTCAGGGTTCAGTATTAGGTCCTCTCCTTTTTAACATATTTATTAATGACTTAGAGGTAGGATTGGAGTGTGGGGTCTCCATTTTCGCTGATGACACAAAGTTGTGCAAGGTAATTAAATCAGAAAATGATGTGCTTTCCCTCCAAGGGGATTTACATAAAATTGAGGAATGGGCATCTAAATGGCAGATGAGATTTAATACGAATAAATGTAAGGTTATGCATCTAGGAAGGAAAAATAGCCATGCAATTTATAATCTTAATGGAGCAAATCTAGGTGTATCAGATATTGAAAGGGATTTGGGAGTGCTTGTGGACAACCACCTAGGTAACAGTGCTCAAAGCCAAGCAGCAGCTTCAAAGGCAAATAAAATATTAGCATGTATTAAGAAAGGTATAGAAGCCAGGGAAGCAAATATAATTATGCCACTATACAAATCTCTAGTACGCCCTCATTTGGAATATGGAGTACAATTTTGGGCACCACTTCATAAAAAGGACATTTTAGAGCTGGAAAAGGTACAGAGAAGGGCAACCAAACTAATAAGGGGAATGGAGGGGCAAAGTTATGAAGAAAGACTAACCAAATTAAACTTATTTTCTCTAGAAAAAGGCGTCTAAGAGGAGATATGATTACCTTATATAAATACATCCAGGGTCAGTATAAAGATTTGTCGGGGGAGCTTTTTGTGCCAAGAGGTTTTCAACTGACAAGAGGACATCCCTTGAGGTTAGAAGTAAAAAGATTCCACCTCAAAGAAAGAAAAGGGTTCTTCACAGTAAGGGTGGTTAATCTGTGGAATTCTCTACCAGAGGAGGTGGTGACAGCGGATTCGATAGATAACTTTAAAAGGGGACTAGATTTATTTCTAATTAAAAAGGGTATTCAGGGTTATCATGGATAATTAGAGAGACAGAAATGATCCAATTTTTAACATTTCCCCTTTAGATAATTGGCTAAGTCTCGCTTGTTTTTTTTTTTTTTTTCTATTTGCCTTCCTCTGGACTAATTAATAATAATAAAAAAAAAAAAAAAAAAAACATTAAATAATTGATTAATAATTAATTAACAACTAATGAATTAATAGTTAATCCGCATATTGCAGATCAAAGGAGATCTTAAAAGGTTGAACTTGATGGACTGAAAGTCTTTTTTCAACCTTAAATACTATGGCCCTCATTCAATTGCTATTTTGGCCAATTGAATAGGGGTCTAAATAAGCACATAACATATGTTTTTTAAGTAAGTTTTTACTTAGTAAGCATCTATCTAAAATCAAGGTTTTCACAAACTAAAAACTTATTTAAAAAATATATGTTATGTGCTTATTCAGTCCCCTATTCAATTGGCCAAAATAGCAATTGAATGAGGGCCTATGTAACTATGTAACTATGTAATTATATTACTCTGGGAAAACCTTTTTCATTTTGATACTACACATAGCTGGGTACCATCTATACAACACATATGTACTAGTATAACCTGTCTCACACACAGGATGGCTGACAGCAAAATAAGTCCCATTATTGTGTCACCAATATTAAATACCTCATGGCAAAAGGACAATACCAGTCCATGTTAATCCAGGCTCTCCCCAATAGTCCAACAGTCACCAACAGTTCAGTGTACCCTCCTGAACATGACAAAAACATTTTAGTTTTTTTACAAAATGGGTGCCTAGATGATACATTACAGTTCCACCAGGGCAGTTACGAGGTGATTTATAATTATTATACAATAATTACCCATCTTAAAAATCTCAAATGCTAGCTGGAATGTGTTGATGATAATGGTACAATCTTCCACCATATGAACCTCTCCTAAATTGTGAAATACAATTTTAAGTGCTGGTTCATGATAACAACATTGAGCATCTAAAACTGGTTTAAAAGATTAATAAGAAGAATGGCCAGTTTAAGTTGGGAGCAGAGGTTAGAAGAATTATGTATATTATTTTTACAAAAGGAACACTATGATTACCTTATGTATATATCGGCAAGTATACACAGGATACCGCTATGGCACTCTATAGTGTCTGTGTAATGTGGGTGAAGGGGTGGATCACAAAATAACCCATCACTGCTATTATTCAACTACAATTCATGTTAAATCCTTCCTTTGCTACATTTATGTCATTAGAGCTGACAGTGGCCCTGTAAAGCTGCAGTCTACTAATTAATGTTTCTTTTTCCAGTTTGCTGTGGACAAGATTATGTCCCAGAGGCCAATGTTTTTGATAATTAGGAAAATAATGATTATGTACAAATGTTATTTACAAATGATGTACAAATATTTTTTGTAAAGAGCATGAGATACATAGAATTACCAATGAACATAAATAAATAGATATTGTTGCATAGAGCACTTTATGACCTTATCTTCTGTCATGTCTTTCCAAAAATCATTATGAACACAAACCAGGTGACAGCTCTGTAGAGGAAAGCATGGTTGGCTTAATTGGCTTATAATGCAATTTGCCTCAGATTAGCTTCACTCTTGTGATTTCAGAGTTTCTAAATTTAGTGCAAAGATTAAGTGGATTTTTTGGAAGCTGTGTAATGGAGACAGGAGTCTAAAAACAAATCTAAATAGGCCAAATGATTGATGTCAAGCACGATGATTGATCTCCACAGCCATTGGCTTCATTGTATGTACTAAAACATTATTTTAACACTAGCGACTTGCCCATCAAAAATGAAGGGGCAATAAAAAAGTGTTGAAATGCTGTTTGTCACACAATGTGAGTGTACTGTGTGCCTCAACTATACCCCTATAACACACTAATGAACGCATGTAATAACACTATAAGTGCCACGAGGGTCATCCAGGACCCTCATGACACAAAGTGTAAGCACTACACCATTTTAACTGGGTCTCTTATGGGGGTCTATACAGACCCTCATAAGCCTCTATTTAACCCCATTAGTCCCATAAGGGTATTTAAAGACTCTCATGGGACAATTAGAAGTCTAGCATTACCCCATAAGTGCTATGAGGGTTCTCCAGTACCCTTATGACACTAAGTACAAACACTGCACTAAACCCACCCCAATAAACCATTAAATCTAAACTAACAACTCTCTACGCTAACCTATTAACACCTACACTACCTACCTAAACTACCTACCTACCCCCTAATCAACCCCCCACCACTCTAATTACAGAAAATAAAAAAACCTAAGTCACAAAAAATAAGAAATCTACATGACATAAAATAAAAAAACCTAACTCACAAAAATTAAGAAATCTACATTACAGAAAATAAAAAAACCTAAGTCACAAAAAATAAAAAAAGGAAAATTACAGAAAAAAAATACATTACAACCCCCCATTACAGAAAAAAATACACACCTGAAAAGAAAATACATATAGAATACATACAATACAAAACAATACAAATAACATAAAATAAAATACAATACCCCCTATCTAACATACAGTCAATACTATCTATCTAAAATACACCCCCCAATCTATCTAATATACAATAAATCCTATCTATCTAAAATACATCCCACAATCTATCTAATATACAATCAATCCTAACTATCTAAAATACATACCCCTATCTAACATACCATACTATATAATATACAATACATCCTATATATCTAAAATACATCCCCCAATCTGATATACAATAAATCCTAACTATCTAAAATACATACCCCTATCTAGCATACAATAAATGCTATCTCTATATACAAACCCTAATTCTAAGCTGAAATAAAATAATCAAGACCACTTACCTTTGCAGGTGTCCCTTCAGATCAGCAACCAAGGGGGGGGGGGGGGAAATAGTACATATTTTATTAATGACTTGGAGGTGGGACTGGAAAGTAGTATCTCCATTTTTGCTGATGACACAAAGTTGTGCAAGGTAATTCAATCAGATAATGATGTATTTTCCCTCCAAAGAGATTTACATAAAATTGAGGAATGGGCATCTAAATGGCAGATTAGATTTAATACGAATAAATGTAAAGTTATCCATTTGGGAAGGAAAAATAGCCATGCAATTTATAATCTTAATGGAGCAAATATAGGGGTATCAGATATTGAAAGGGATTTCGGAGTACTTCTGCACAACTGCCTAGGTAACAGTGCTCAATGCCAAGCAGCAACTGCAAAGGCAAATAAAATGTTAGCATGTATTAGGAAGGGTATAGAAGCAAGGGAAGCAAATATAATTCTACCACTATACAAATCTCTAGTGCACCCTCATTTGGAATATGGAGTACAATTTTGGGCACCACTTCATAAAAAGGATATTTTGGAGCTGGAAAAGGTACAGAGAAGGGCAACAAAACTAATAAGGGGAAGAAAAATAATAAGTTATGAAGAAAGACTAACCAAATTATGCTGATTTTCTCTAGATTAAAGGGGATATGATTTCCCTATATAAATACATCCAGGGTCAGTATAAATATATGTCAAGTGAGCTTTTTGTGCCAAGAGGTTTTAAACTGACAAGAGGACATCCACCTTAAAGAAAGAAAAGGGTTCTTCAAAGTAAGGGTGGTTAATCTGTGGAAATCTCTACCAAAAGAGGTGGTGACAGCGGATTCGATACATAACTTTAAAAGGGGATTGGATTTATTTCTAATTAAAAAGGGCATTCAGGATTATCTTGGATAATTAGCGAGGGAGTATTGATCCAGGGAGGAATCTGATCGCCAGTATCTGGGGTCAGAAATTTATTTTATTTCCCTTTGAGACGATTAGCTAAGTTTCACCTTATTTAAAAAATAAAATTTTATTTGCCTTCCTCTGGATCAATAAATTTACAACTAATTAATTATCAACTAATCCTCATATTGCAGATCAGAGGAGATATTATAAGGTTGAACTTGATGGACTAAAAGTCTTTTTTCAACTATGTAACTATGTAACACATTTACAGAAAATAAATAAACATTCTAAATATTCTAAATATTCTACTCACCTTTCCAGCATGTCCCCAACCTTCTTCTTTTCTTCTCCGGCGTGGCCCCTGTTAAAAAAAAACCATTACATTACTACAACATACATAAACATAAAACAAATAAAAGTAAACATAATATACGTTGTACTTACCTCCCCGCAATGTCCCGGCCTCCTCCTCTTCTGCCCCATCCTGGAACAATCCGTGCTCTAAAAAAACAACAAAAAAACGAACAGAGATCCGCACTCGCGGACCTCCCCGACGCTACTGAGCCTCCTACAGAGTTTTCCAGAAGAAAATGATCAATGGCGGCTTCTGATTGGCTGAAAACGCTGTCAATCAAATTCAGCCAATCAGAAGGCGCTAATGTGTGAGCCAATCAGAAAGGGATACACCCCAAAATCCCATTCTGATTGGATAATGCACCTGTCAATCTTTATTTAAACCAATCCGAAGGCTTTATTGCCATCAGCCAATCACAATGGGATACACCCCCACTGGGTGATTGCTCAAAGAAATCTGCGCCTTCTCATTGGCTGTAATACTGATTGACATTCACAACAACCAATCATAAGGCACAAATGCCTTCAGCCAATCACTACGTGGTTTTGTATCCCATTGTGATTGGCTGAAGGCATCTGCACCTTGTGATTGGTTTAAATAAAGATTGACAGTTGCATTATCCAACCAGAGTGGGATTTTGAGGTGTATGCCTCTCTGATTGGCTCACACATTGACGCCTTCTGATTGGCTGAATTTGATAGACAACGTTTACAGCCAATCAGAAGGTGCCATTGACTATTTTCTTTCGGAAAAAGGCTCTAGGAGGCTCATTAGCATCGGGAAGGTGCACGAGTGCGGATCTCCAATATTTTTTTCTGTAAATATTATTTTCTGTAAATGTGTTGTACTAATTTTTGTATGTTAGGGGTATGTATTTTAGATAGTTAGGATTTATTGTATATTATATAGTATTGTATGTTAGATAGGGGTATGTATTTTAGATAGTTATGATTTATTGTATATTAGATTGGGGGATGTATTTTAGAAAGATAGGATGTATTGTATATTATATAGTATTGTATGTTAGATAGGGGTATGTATTTTAGATAGTTAGGATTTATTGTATAATAGATAGATTGGGGGATGTATTTTAGATGGATAGTATTGATTGTTTGTTAGATAGGGGGGTATTGTATTTTATTTTATTTGTATTGCATTGTATGTATTCTATGAATTGTAATGTAATGCATTTTTTTATTTTCTGCAATGTTCCTTTTTTATTTTTGTGACTTAGGTTTTTTTATTTTCTGTAATGCATATTTTTTTTTTTTTTGTGAGTAAGGTATTTTTATTTTTTGTAATGTAGATTTTTTATTTTCTGTAATTAGAGTGGTGGGGGATTTATTAGGGGGTAGGTAGGTAGTGTAGGTAGGTAGTGTAGGTGTTAATAGGTTAGTGTAGAGGGGGGTTAGTTTAGATTTAATGGTTTATTGGGGGGTATAGTGCAGTGTAGTGTTTGTACTTAGTGTCATGATGGTCCTTGAGGACTGTCATGGCACTTATGTCGCTAATTTTAGGGTTGTAAAAGCCCCATAAGGGTCATAATATACCCTTATGGGACTGATGGGGTTAAATAAAGGCTTATGAGGGTCTGTATTGACCCCCATGAGGGACAGGGTGATTTATTGGCTAATGGGGGTCTGTATTGACCCTCATAAGTGACTGGGTTAATTAAGTGCTTATGGGGGTCTGTATTGACCCCCATGAGTGACAGGGTTAATTATAGGTTTATGGGGGTCTGTATTGACCCTCATGAGTGACGGGGTTAATAAAGTACTTATTAGGGTCTGTATTGACCCCCATAAGTGACAAAGTTAATGAATATATTATGGGTGTGTGTATTGACCCCCATGAGTGCCAGGGTTATTTATTGGCTTATGGGGGTCTGTATTGACCCTCATGAGTGACAGGGCTAATTATGGGTTTATGGGGGTCTATATTGACCCCCATGAGTGACCAGGTTAATTAAGTGCTTATGGGGGTCTGTATTGACCCCCATGAGTGCTAGGGTTAATTATAGGTTTATGGGGGTCTGTATTGACCCTCATGAGTGATGGGATTAATGAAGTGCTTATGGGGGTCTGTATTGACCCCAATGAGTGACTGGGTTAATTATAGGTTTATGGGGGTCTGTATTGACCCTCATGAGTGACAGGGTTAATTAATGGTTCATGGGGGTCTGTATTGACCCACATGAGTAACAGAGTTAATTAATGTATTATGGGGGTCTGTATTGACCACCATGAGTGCCAGGGTTATTTATTGGCTTATGGGGGTCTGTATTGACCCCTATGAGTGACCGGGTTAATTAAGTGTTTATGGGGGTCTGTATTGCCCCCCATGAGTGACAGGGTTAATAATAGGTTTATGGGGGTCTGTTTTGACCCTCATGAGTGACAGGGTTCATTTGGGGTTTATGGGTGTCTGTATTGACCCCCATGAGTGACGGGGTTAATTAAGTCCTTATGGGGGTCTGTATTGACCCCCATGAGTGACAGGGTTAATTAAGTCCTTATGGGTATCTGTATTGACCCCCATGAGTGACGGGGTTAATTAAGTCCTTATGGGGGTCTGTATTGACCCCCATGAGTGACAGGGTTAATAATGCATTATGGGGGTCTGTATTGACCCCCATGAGTGACAGGGTTAATTAGGGGGTTTTGGGTGTCTGTATTGACTCCCATGAGCGAGGGGGTCAATTAAGTGCTTATGGGGGGCTGTATTGACCCCCATGAGTGACAGGGTTAATTAAGGGCTTATGGGGGTCTGTATTGACCCCCATAAGTGACAGGGTTAATTAATGTATTATGGGGATCTGTATTGACCCCCATGAGTGAAAGGGTTAATTAGAGTGTTATGGGTGTCTGTATTGACCCCCATGAGTGACAGGGTTAATTAGGGGGTTATGGGTGTCTGTATTGACTCCCATGAGCGAGGAGGTTAATTAAGTGCCTATGGGGGTCTGTATTGACCCACATGAGTGACAGGGTTAATTATAGGTTTATGGGGGTCTGTATTGACCCTCATGAGTGATGGGGTTAATTAAGGACTTATGGGGCTCTTTATTGACCCCCATGAGTGACAGGGTTAATTAAGGGTTTATGGGGGTTCTGGATTGACCCCAAGAGTGACAGGGTTTTTTAGGGGTGGATGGGGCTCTGTATATATTTTTATTACAGGTCCTTTAAGGACACGTAAGGCGGGAAATTTGAATTTTCATTGCAGCAGGGATCCCCGATCCCGTGCACAGGGGAGGGAGAGGAGGAGGGACTAAGTGCTGCGAGTTAAAGGTTGTGTGGGGTGGTTTGGGGCGCCGTAGGACTAAGTGCTGCAAGTTTAGAGGTGTGTGGGGTGGTGTTGTTTCAAACTCATGTGCCATAAAGCCTCCACCTTCCGCAAAGGCGGCCCCTCGCTTTGCGAGGGTCCCCATTTGCGGCCCAAACTGAATCCCTTGCCTCGCGAGGGATGCAGTTCCTGCGAGCTCGCTTTGTGAGCTTGCAAAGAGTGATGACGTTTTGTAGTTTAACAACTATTATATGTGATGGTCAATTAAAGGCAGGCAGCAATCACTTTATTATTGTGGAGTCTTCATCCTAACTGTTAAGTAGTAATAGTAGTAGTGCCCTATATTAAAATGTAAATTACATTAAAGTGCAATAGTTACTGAGCAATACATTATAATAGAAGCTGCAACTTAAAGGACTATTTTTAGAATGGAAAATAAAACAATACAGCTTCTAATATATTACATTTTATATGCAATAAAGCTGCTGTGTAAAATTCCATTTTGGTTTCTTGTAATCTACTTCTTATACATTAGTATACAAGGACACATCTTCCTGAAAGCGTAACAAGAGACAAAACTAGTTGATAAAAGAAAATGAAGACACACAATAAAGAATAATTTGGTAAAAAAGATAAGTAAAAGACAGTATAGAAGTTTTTATTCTTTCAGAAAAAAAAATGTTTTAAGACATTACTTCCATTCCACGAGCAAACACAGCTTAAGAATGCCTCCTCTGACGTTATATTAAATGTTTACACATTTAGGGAGTATTCTTCATTTTTATTAGTCACAAAGAGGTAAATTGATTTTTTTTATTGCTCTGTTTGGGCCTACAAAAGACAAATTCTTATATATTTCTTTTGTCACATATTCAGTGTGTAGGAGGGGTGGAGAAGTGGTCTTCCATCCTTACATTTCATTCCAAAAAAACCCAAAACCTTATACAACAATATTAATGGATTAAGACCTGGAAACAAAAACTGGAAGAGGGCAATAACTTCTGTGATCAAAGTTATTATACTTGCTGATTATTTTCATGTAAACTACTATCGCAAAATGATATTGCAATCTATTCAACCAGAATATGAGCAACCCTTATACTATTTTATAAGTCTTATCAGTATTGCTAGACAGAAATCACATAGGTTGTTTAACACTCTAATGCTACAGTGAATATGATTAGTAGGCACAAAAACATAATTTACTATCTGACTAAATTACTTTATTTTATATTAATAATGCAATATCACAGCAAGCATCTGTAAAATTACATATTTTATGAGTAATTGCAGTTTGTCCCTCCTTCACTAACCCTATTCTACCCCCTCCCACCCACTTACTGGCCTACAGGTTAGGCAACACTCTTTCTTCCTTCTCCACACTCTACCGTAAAAATACAAAATTAGAGTAAAAAGAGATTCTGCATCTTATCACGTATTTGTAGATGTATACAAAAATGGATAATGTATTCAGATTACATTGCATGCATATATTTTGCAGTATTTGAAAACCAACTGAATACTTGTTTGTTGTGTCCAGAGTATACACTGCCATGTCTCAAACGAAATAGGTGATTGCGTAATTGCTAGAGGACCCTCCCACCTACCCTGTCCACAGCGCCTATGATTTTTTTTACAGGTGATACACCCCAAATCCTAATCACTAATTAAATTAACCCTCTACTGTATTTTTGAATTACTTGCCAAGTCCTTTTTTCTTCCTTCTAATTACTTCTCCTTTTGTTTTGTTAATCCTTTTAAATTGTAAGTTTGCGAGTTTTCAATCTTGTAAGCTGCTTTGGAAAAAAAGACCAATGTATGTAAAAGTTTAAACTCAAAGATAAGGCCCTCTGCTTTTTGTAATATGGTTAAAATTGTATTTTTTCTTTGTACTAAACCCCTGTATAGCACAACTGAATATGTTGGCAGATTACAAAAATGGTAATAATAATAACTTAATAATAATAATACTTTCTATGAATGAATCCAATTATGCATATGATTCTTAGCTATGTATAGATAAAGCCTTTAACCTGAGTACAGAAGAGGTTTTTTATTCTATTATGGGCCGTAGGAGATGCGCCGGTGCCCTATTATCCCTTGCGGCCACACCGCAGGAAAAGCCTTTGATCTTACGTGGCCGGAAGAGTTGCGGCCGCAAGAAAACCCAGGTTGCTATTCAAATGCTACGCGAACCCTTCAGTCAAGGCTGTAATTCGCTAAAACCGAGCAGGCAGCATACTTACACCAAAAAGGTCCTGCAAGGCTCTTACTTACAAGTCGTAGCACCAATATGCACATAAAAAAGCCATCCTGTACTCTGATGAGACGTGAAAGTGATTGTAGGTGTTAGAATTCATAGCACAACATTCCCCTACACTCAAATCTGAAAATATTTTTTTTTGTAATTCATGTTCAATTTCCGTGTCCAGAGTCCCACGGGCTTGGAGCATATCAGACCCGCAACGGCTGCGGGATTAGCCTCCGTCAGGTAAAATAGACCCACAGGCTACTTGGGCCACGGAGGTGTCGCAAAGGGCTTACTTACAAATCGTAGCACTAATTAAGCAAAAGCCATCCTGTACTTTTATTAAAAGTGAAAGTGATGTTTGGTCTTAGAATTAATAGCTCAACATTCCCCTACTCTCAAGTCTGCAAATAAAGAAATGCAATTTCATGTTCAATCTTTGTGTTCTATCTATCATGCAAGTACCACAGGCTTGGTGGTCAATCACACTCCAAGCCCGTATGGGCTTGAATAACGAGCTACGGGCTTGGAGGTCATATAATTTGGCGATGTGCAAGATTGAGAATGTTTTGCTATTAATCCTTATGTCCCCCATTGTGTTCCCCATCATTTACAGTGCTTTACAGTGCTGGATTGAATATATATTTGCTTCTACAATGCTTTGAGTTTGCGGCCTTCAACCTCTAAACCCAAAAAGGATTTAACAACGATTTACTGGCTTCGAGGTCATTAAAGCCCGCGGTTCTTGGGACGGAAAATAAATCTGAAATAAAAAAATTGGATTTGGGCGATGTGCAAGCTTGAGAGGGTGTTGCTATTAATCCTCATGTCCCCCATTATGTTGCCTAGCATTTACAGTGCTTTACACTGTCTTGAACTTATATTTGCATTTACAGTGTTCTGACTTTGCAACCTTGAAACACGATTTATGGGCGCGCAGGAAATGCTTGCGCCGATTGCATAGTTTGCGACAGGCCGTAAGGGGAACCTTTTTGCAATGCCGTCCATTTGAATAGCAGCGTAGCTGTAGCACTACGCAGGGCCGTAAGTTGGCCGCAAGGAATCACAGTTTTGCGGCCATTTTACGAACCTTAATAGAATGAGACCCTTAGTATTGTATTGACATCTGAATCAAATCATATCCTTTGATGTATTATTATTATTATCTTTTATTTATAGTGTGCCAACATATTCCGTAGCTCTGTACAGGGGTTAAGAAAAAGGAAAAATACAACATTATAAAAAGTCCTTCTATGATAATGATAATTTAATCAATACTGATATAATATATCCTTACAGCAAATAATGACCAATGTTATTTGACCTTTTGCTCAGTAGTGACCAGCCATAGTATAGGTCACTTTTTAAAAAAAATTATACAAATTATAACGTTTGTGAATTTTGTCACTTTCAATACCCATTATGTATGGAAGCCCAAAATATATTTTTCTGAGAAACATTATCAAACTAGGAACTTGCCCATCAAAAATGATGGGAGTTAAATTTTAAGTTTGGAAATGCTGTTTGCTACTCAATGCGAGTGTTTTACCCTTGTTACCTTGGTATTTTGTTTGTAATAATTATTGTTTTTGCATGTAATAATGGATATTTTGGTCAAAGTAGAAGAAATTATTGTTTTAGTAATGAATGTGTTTATCGTTGTAACAGGCAAGTTGTATAGTAATATCTTTTAGCAATGCAGAAACCATGTTTTTTTAACGGCACAACTTTTTTTTTATTGTAAGGGTTCGATTAATATTATAACAGTGTATGAACTTTGTTTGTAAACCTTTGTAAAACATTACATGAATATTAACACATATTTATTTTGTTCTATTGAATCCAGAGGAAGGCAAACAGAAAAAAAAAAAAAGTGAAATGTAGCCAATTGTCTCAAATGGGATTTTTTTAAAAAAATCCTTCCTGATATTGGTGATTTGATTACTCCCTGGATCAATAGTCTGTCTGTAATTATACATGAAAACTTCGAAAACACTAAATACATATTAAACCTCAGAATAAAAAGCAATCCAATAACCTCATAATGAAATACAATGCAAGGTATACTTGAAGTCAATATTATTTTACATTTGTAATTTTTTTTTAAACCATATGTATATGTAAAGCATTACATGTTATTTACCAGATTGCTAAATGTTTATATTGATTCCAGAGGAAAGAAAAACCCAAGTGAAACGTAGCCAATTGTTTCAAATGGGTAAAAAAATAAATTCCTTCCTGACCCCATATTTTCCTGTTACTTTCAGAGCAAGTCAAAGGTTTCATTAGCTGAGCTTTAATTAGAAAGAAAAGGTAAATTCAATTTTGAGAAGCAAGTATTACAAGAGGAACCAAAGTACCAAAAAGATAACAGTATAAATGATCAACACTGTCATAAAAAAAATACAGATTTCAAGCAGGGTCAGTTCTAGGCTATGTGGGAGTAAAATACAAACAGGGGAGCTCCTACTGATTTGATCAATAGGTTGTGCATTTCTAATATTTATTTCTAGGCCCTGTGGATGTGCAATTAGTACTGTATTCATCATAATAAGTCCATTGCTATAAATACTTAGCACTAAATACTTTTTATTTACTTATTAATTCAATGATTACTATGTGATATAGCACCTTATTCACTAGGCACTTTATTTATTTCCCACATTGTGAATTATCCACTTTGTTTTTTTGTTCAGAGCACTTAGCACTCTATATCCTTATCACATAGCAATAGGACATTTAGGGATGAGATGAATTTTAATTATCCAAATATAGTGGCCTAATAAGCTTTATCCACCACCTATAATAATATCAACATGCTGTCAGATTTCCAAGATTTTAACTTTGATATTTTAACTACACTAATTAAGGTTGTGTTTTATTTGTTATTCTCTATATTGAGATTAGATTCTAGGGTGTGCACCATGCCAAAGGGATATCTTTTACTTTCCTCTTCAATTATTATCAGCTTTATTAAATTGTGATTTGGCCAATTAAATAGGGCTCCATATAAGCACAGAGCATATTTGTTTTTACATAAGTTTTTAGTTAGTGAGCTTCTATCCAAAAGCAAGGTCTTCGCTAACTAAAAACTTCTGTAAAAAAAAAATGCTATGTGCCTATAAAGAGCCCTTTTCAATTGGCCGATTCGCAATTTAATAAGGCTGTATATGGCTAGCGACTTGCCCATCAAAAATGACAGCAATAAAATTTGAAGCCATGGCAATGTTGTTTCCCACACAATTTGGTGCTCATTGCAAGCCTCTCCCCTCGTGTACTTCAAGTTTCCTCCTTTGCAACAATCACCTTCGGTGCTCATCGCGAGTACAGATATATAAGTACAGTGTAAAATATAAAAAAAAATTATTACAGTGAATTAATAAATTAATATACTTTATTTATATTTAATATGCAGCAATCAATATTCTGAAGAGCTAACAATCTCTTCGGATTTTCCTGCATCAGAAAATGTACAGTTGGACTATTGATCACCTGAGAAGAAAGTGTCAGCAAAGTGCCAAGTGTGCAGTGTAAATAGGCTGCGTGCATGGGGCCAAACTGTTTGTGTAAGCGGGTAAAGCAACATTTTAGAATCGTAATGTTATTCTTTGCATGTTAGTGTTGTAAAATAGCTGCTTTTTTCTATGTGTTACTTGGCTCGCGAGCATTTTCCGTCCGTTGTAATGGTATATTTTGTATCTCCTACGTTCCTGGCTAACTCGTAGGTGCCTGGCGGTGACTTCCGCGTCTCGGTCTCTTTTAGCCTCGTTTTCAAATTTGGCTTAAATTCAGGTGCAACCTCACTTGCAGGCATCCTGGCGTTCCCCCGTACTGTGTGTGTTTTTATTTTTATTAATTATTATTTTTTGTATTTTTTGATTTCCGCGGTTCTGCCGTTAAATTAGTATTTTTGCCAGGTCTGTTTTTTAGACCCCGAGATTCCGAGGTCGTTCCTGGCTAACTCGTATCTGCCTGGCGTTGATTTGCGCGATACGGTCTCCTTGAACCTAGCTTTCATTTTTTTCGGCCGACATTTTTTTTTCCGCTTAGCCGATTTTCAAGTGCTGAAACTCTGCAAATTCTGCTCAAATTTTGCGTGCAATATCACTTTCTTTCCTAGCCTTTTTCCCATTTATATTCCTTAAAAAATAAAACTTTTTAGGGTTAGTGTTTCTCTCCTTAGCATTTAGTCCATAAGCTGTTTTGAAAGGCTGTTATATTCTTTGTACCAACATAAAGCCACCTTGTTTCCCTCACTCTTGCATTATTAAAAGTCTGCTTTTTATTTCATATAATTAACTTTAAATCATTGTTAAGTTACATGGGTTGTGATTCACTTCTTTTGCTTTCACTTCCATTTCCACATGATATATGCTGATATATGTACATTTAGTAAAGCTTTAAATATTGTCCATTTATTTTCTGTATTTTTACCCACCAGTTCTTATGTCACATTCTATACAAAGTCTGACCCTTGTAACTTTGCTTTTTGAAACTCATGTCAATTATACTGGGTTATGATCACTGTTCCCACAGAATTTCCCTACATCAACATTTAATATTATTTCAGTAAATAAATAGTACATATGTGTTCTTATTTGGATGTCTAAAACAAGTTAAAAAACTTGTTTCATGCCCAGAATTTTGAGAAATACAGATATTACACTGCATTCTGGGAACCTTGGCAGAGACATGCAAAAAGGCCCACAAAGGCTTCACTCTTGCAATCCATAATCATATTAAACATAGCTTTCCTTAAGCATATGCCTGCTGTATCAATCAGCTTTGAGCAAAGCTAGCTTTGGAATATACACAAGCTAGTAATTCCACCCCGTACAGACGTTTAAGGTTACTGCCTCTCATCAGTGTGGGTCCAGTTCCTTAGCTTGTGTAGTTGATATTTTGAGCAGGTAGTTCATCACAACACTAATTTAATATATGGTGGGCAAAAGAGAGATAGAAGCCCTCCCCCGTACAGTAGTACCAGGGACGGAGCTATCGCTGTTGCAACCGGTGCCTTGCACCGAGACGCCTGGCCTCTGAGGGCCCGTGCGGACCTCCTGTGAGTTTTCAGTGCCCCCTGCAGATCCTTTGTGGCCCCTGTGGCCCTCAAGTGGCCGGGTAAGTCCTCTGGGGCTCCTTGTGGCACCCACAGATCACCTGTGGCTCCCATGGCCCTCAAGGGGCCCCTGCAGATCTTCTAATCCCCCCATGTCCCCTGTGGACTAGTTGCGGCCCTCACCACCCCTTATGGCCACTGAAGACCTCCTTTGCCCCCCAGCCCCTTATTGCCCACTGTAGCCCCAAAAAGCCCCAAGGGCCCCTCAGTACCCATGAAGGCCCTGTGGCCCCCGAGGATACTCTGTGGCCCTCTGTGGGCTCTTTACAGTCCCTGTGGCCCCCACAGCACCTGCAGACCTCCAGAAAGTCCACTGTGGCCCCTGCAGCCCCTTATGGCCCACTGTGGCCCCAAAGTACCCAAGGCCCCCCTGCAGGCCCTGTGGCCCTCTGTGTTCCCCCTCAGACTCCTGTGGCCCCTTGCGGATCTCTGCAGCCTCCCTCAGCCCCTTGTGTACCCCCTCAGCCTCCTGTGGCCTTTCACAGATCTCTGTGGCCTCGCTCAGCCCCCTGTGGCCCCCTGTGTCCTTCTTTAGTCACTTGTGGTGTCCTCAGTCATTGTGGGCCCCTGTGGCCCTCCGCAGACCTCTGTGGTCTCCCTCTGCCTTTTGTGGCCCCCTCTGTACTTTGCGGGCCACTGTTGCCCCCCTCAGACCTCTGCGGCCCCCTCAGCCCTCTGGCCACCCCAGGAAGTGGAGTGAAGCATAGGGCAGGTAAGAAAGTATTTATATAGGTGTATAGGTAGCACGACTTCAGCGGGCCTAACAAATGTGCGCTGACAAATGCGCGCCGACGCATGCGCGTGCACACAGGCGTGCCCGTCAATAGCGCTCCCCAACATCTGCGCTTGGCATTTGTGAACTGAGGTCTCCATTCCTTCCACACACTGGTAGGTGAGGGTGTTACTCTCCATTAGTACCCATATATATACCCCTGTTAGTACCCACATAGACATAACTTTCTGTCCCCCCCATAAGCACCCATAAATGTCTGTCCCCATTAGTACCCATGTATCTGTCTGCAACCCCATTAGTACCCATATATCTGTCTGCCTGCTATTTTTACCCATATATATGTCTGTCCCCCCATTAGTACCCACATATCTGTCTGCCTCACCCCATTAGTACCCATATATCTGACTGCCCCCCATTTTTACCCATATATATGTTTGTCCCCCAGTTAGTACCCATATATCTGTCTGCCTCACCCCATTTGTACCCCAATATCTGTGTGTGTCCCCATTAGTACCCATATATCTGTCTGCCCCCCCATTAGTACCCAGATATCTGTCTTCCTCACCTCATTAGTACCCATATATCTGTCTGTTCCCCCATTAGTAACCATATATCGGTCTTTCCCCCTATTAGTACCCATATATCTGTATGCCCCCCATTAGTACCCATATATCTGTCTGTCCCCCAATTAGTACCCATATATCTGTCTGCCCCTCCATTAGTACCCATATATGTGTCTGTCCCCCATTAGTACCCAGATATCTGTCTGCCTCACCCCATTAGTACCCATATATTTGTCTGTCCCCCCATTAGTACCCATATATCTGTCTGCCCCCCAATTAGTATCCATATATCTGTCTGTCCCCCCATTAGTACCAAAATATCGGTCTGCCTCACCCCGTTAGTACCCAGATGTCTGTCTGCCTCACCCCATTAGTAACCATATATCTGCATGTCCCCCCATTAGTACCCAGATGTCTGTCTGCCTCACCCCATTAGTACCCACATATCTGTCTGCCTCATCCCATTAGTACCTATATATCTGTCTGTATATATGCGTCACCTTTTCCCCCTCCTCTCTCTCCCTTGTGTCTCATTTCCCCCTTCTCTCACTCTCTTGTGTCTCATTTCCCCCCTCCTATTCCTCCCTTGTGTCTCCTTTCCCCCTCCTCTACCTCCCTTGTGTCTCTTTTCCCCCTTCTCTCGCTCCCTTGTGTCTCATATCCCCCCTCCTCTCCCTCCCTTGTGTCTCATTTCCACCTTCCCCTCCCTCCCTTGTGTCTCATTTCTCCCCTCTCCCTCCCTCTCTTGTGTCTAATTCCCCCCTCACTTGTGTTACACTCCCCCTCTCTCCCTGTCTTGTGTCTCATTTCCCCCTCTCCCTTCCTTGTCTCTCCTTTCCCCCTCCTCTCCATCCCTCTATTCTATTTTCTCCCTCCTCTCCCTCCCTTGTGTCTCATTTCCCCTCCTCTCTCCCTTGTGTCTCATTTGCCCCCTCCTCTCTCTCCCTTATGTTTAATTTAGTCCCCCTCCTCTCGCTCCCTTGTGTTTAATCTCCCCCTCCTCTCCCTCCCTTGTGTCTCATTTCCCCCTCCTCTCTCTCCTTTGTGTCTCATTTCCACCTCCTCTCCCTCCCTTGTGTCTCATTTCCCCTCCTCTCCCTCCCTTGTGTCTCATTTGCCCCCTCCCCTCTCTCTTGTGTCTTCTTCTCCCCTTCCTATCCCTTCCTTGTGTCTAATTTCCCCCTCCTCTCCCTCCCTTGTGTCTCCTTTCCCTATTCCTCTCCCTCCCTTTGTCTCCTTTCCCCCTCCTATCCCTCCCTTGTATCTAATTTCCTCCCTCCTCTCCCTCCCTTGTGTCTTATTTCCCCCCTCCTCTCCATCCCTTGTGTCTCCTTTCCCCCTCCTCTCCCTCCCATGAGTGTCTAATTTCCCCACCCCTCTCCCTCCCTTGTGTCTCATTTCCCCCTCTCCCTTCCTTGTGTCTCCATTGCCCCTCCTCTCCATCCCTCTATTCTCATTTTCCCCCTCCTCTCTCTCGCGTGTCTCATTTCCCCATCCTCTCTCTCCCTTGTGTCTCATTTCCCCCCTCCTCTCTCTTCATTGTGTTTAATTTGCCCCCTCCTATCTCTCCCTTGTGTTTCATCTCCCCCTCCTCTCCCTCCCTTGTGTCTCATTTCCCCCTCCACTCCCTCCCTTGTGGCTCATTTCCCCCCTCTCCATCCCTTGTGTCTTATTTCCCCACCTCTCCCTTCATTGTGCCTCATTCCCCCTCTCCATCCCTTGTGTCATTTCTCCACTCCTCTCTCTCCCTTGTTTTTCATTTTCCCCCTCCTCTCCATCCCTTGTGTCTCATTTGCCCCCTCCTCTCCCTCCCTTGTGTATCATTTCCCTGGTCCTCTCTCTCCCTTGTGGCTCATTTCCCCCCTCTCCATCAAATGTGTCTTGTTTCCCCCTCCTTTCCCTTGTGTCTCATCCCCTCTCCCTCCCTCGTGTCTCCTTTCCCTGTCTTCTCCATCCCTCTATTCTAATTTCCCCCCTCCTCTCCCTCCCTTGTGTCTCATTCCCCCCTCTCCCTCCCTTGTGTCTCATTTCTCCACTCAGCTCTCTCCCTTGTGTATAATTCCCCCCTCACCCTCACTTGTGTCTCACCCCCCTCTCCCTCCCTTGTGTCTCCTTTCCCTGTCTTCTATATCCCTCTATTCTAGATTCCCACCTCCTCTCCCTCCCTTGTGTGTCATTTCCCCCTCCTCTCTCTCTCTTGTGTCTCATTGGCCCTCTCCTATCTCTCCCTTGTGTTTTATTAGCCCCCTCCTCTCTCTCCCTTTCGTTTAATTGCCCCCCTCCTCTCCCTCCCTTGTGTCTCATTTCCCCGCTCCTCTCCCTCCCTTGTGGCTCATTTCCCCCCTCTCCAACCCTTGCACATTATTTCCCCACCTCTCCCTTCCTTGTGCCTCATTCTCCCTCTACCTTCATTGTGTCTCATTTCCCCCCTCCTCTCCCTCCCTTGTGTCTCATTTACCCCCTACTCTCCCTCCCTTGTGTCTAATTTCCCCCTACTCCCCCTCCGTTGTTTCTCATTTCCCAGTCCTCTCCCTCCCTTGTGTCTCATTTGCCCCCTCCTCTCTCTCCCTTGTGTCTACTTCCCCTCTCCTCTCCCTTCCTTGTGTCTAATTACCCCCATCCTCTCCCTCCCTTGTGTCTCATTTCCCCACTCCTCTCCCTCCCTTTTGCCTCTTTTCCCCCTCCTATCCCTCCATTGTATCTAATTTCCTCCCTCCTCTCCTTCCCTTGTGTCTCCTTTCCCCCTGCTCTACCTCCCTTGTGTCTCATTTCCCCCTCCTCTCCCTCCCTTGTGTCTCATTTCCCCACACCTCTCCCTCCCTTGTGCCTCATTCCGCCTCTCCCTCCCTTGTGTCTAATTTCTCCACTCCTCTCTCTCCCTTGTGTCTCAATTCCCCCTTCTCTTCCTCCCTTGTGTTTCATTACCCCCTCTTCTCCTTCCCTTGTGTCTCATTTCCCCCTCCTCTCCCTCTCTTGTGTCTCCTTTCCCCCCTCATCTCCCTCCCTTTTTTCTCATATCCCGCTCCTCTCCCTCCATTGTGTCTCCTTTCCCCCCTCCTCTCCCTCCCTTGTGTCTCATTCCCCCTTCTCCCTGTCTTGTATCTCATTTCTCCTCCTCTCTCTCCCTTGTGTCTCAATTGCCCCCACCTCTCTTTCTCTTGTGTTTCATTTGACCCCTCCTCTCTCTCCCTTGTGTTTCATCCCCCCCTCCTCTCCATCCCTTGTGTCTCTTTCCCCCTCCTCTCTCTCCCTTGTGTCTCATTTCCCCCCTCCTTTCCCTCCCTTGTGTCTAATTTCCGCTCTACTCTATCACCCTTGTTTCTCATTTCCCAGTCCTCTCCCTCCCTTGTGTCATTTTCCCCCACCTCTCTTTCCCTTGTGTTTCATTTGACCCCTCCTCTCTCTCCCTTGTGTTTCATTTCCCCCCTCTTCTCTCTCCCTTGTAACTTCTTTTCCCCCTCCTCTCCCTTCCTTGTGTCTAATATCCCCCCTCCTCTTCCTCACTTGTGTCTCCTTTCCACACTCCTCTCCCCCCCTTTTGTCTCCTTTCCCTCTTCTATCCATTCCTTGTATCTAATTTTCTCCCTCCTCTCCCTCCCTTGTGTCTCATTTCCCCACTCCTCTACCTCCCTTGTGCCTCATTACCCCTCTCCCTCCCTTGTGTCTCATTTCTCCACTCCTCTCTCTACCTTGTGTCTCAATTCCCCTCTCCTCTTCCTCCCATGTGTTTCATTACCCCCTCCTCTCCTTCCCTTGTGTCTCATTTCCCCCTCCTCTCCCTCCCTTGTATCTCCTTTCCTTCCTCATCTCCCTCCCATTTTTCACATATCCCCCTCCTCTCTCTCCATTGTGTCTCCTTTCCCCCCTCCTCTCCCCTCCTCTCCCTCCCTTGAGTCTCTTACCACCTCCTCTCCCTCACTTGTGTCTCATTTCCCCACCTCTCCCTCCCTTGTGTCTCATTTTATCCCCTCTAACTCCCTTGTGTCTAGTTCCCCCCTTTCCCTCCCTTGTATCTCCTAACCCCCTCCTCTCCCTCAAATGTGTCTCATTTCCCCTCCTTTCCCTCCTCTGTGTCACATTTCCCCCTTCACTCCCTAGTTTGTGTCTCCTTTCCCCCTCCTCTCCCTCCCTTGAGTCTCCTTACCCCCTACTCTCCCTCCCTTGTTGTAACGGAACCCATCACTGTTTTACCCTGTTTTATGGTTATTTAATTATTATGGTTAAAATATGATCACATTGCTGTACTGTAGATATGTTGTTTTATGTTCTACAGAATATATTGGCTCAGAATATTACAGCCACTAGGCTAATAGATAATCCTATTACAGAGACTCCTTTATAAGATAAGGAAGTCTATTGTATAAAGTGTTTTATTATGAGACATAGAACAAAGAGTATAATCTGATTAATGTCTCATTGCATTAAAGTAGCCAGGTAGCCTAGGGGAGGTGTGACCACACCTATTGTTCTCTTTATGTGTATTGTGATGCCAAATATGGGCATGTGTATTGCCTGTGGGAAGAGATGTGTATAAATATTTCTGCACAATAAAATAAAGTCAGTATTCTTTGACTCCCAAGAAAGTGTCGTCAGATATGGGTGGTCTGGGCTTCTGAGACTGCGCAGTGCTTCTATATGGATATTTAATGCTGAACCTGACTTTCCCTCTGGAACTCTTGGATGGGATTATACCAACTTCACTTTTACACAGCAGCTTGCCAGGGAAAAGGACGTCTCCAACGGCTGGTAGCCTCTCACTACCGGGGTAGCCGTTACACTTGTGTCTCATTTCTCCACTCCTCTCTCTCCCTTGTGTCTCAATTCCCCACTCATCTTCCTCCCATGTGTTTCATTACCCCCCTCCTCTCCTTCCCTTGTGTCTCATTTCCCCCTCCTCTCCCTCCCTTGTGTCTCCTTTCCCTCCTCATCTCCCTCCCATTTTTCACATATACCCCTCCTCTCTCTCCATTGTGTCTCCTTTCTGCCTCTTCTCCCCTCCTCTCCCTCCCTTGAGTCTCCTTACCCCCTCCTCTCCCTCACTTGTGTCTCATTTCCCCTCCTCTCCCTCCCTTGTGTCTCATTTTATCCCCTCTCCCTCCCTTGTGTCTAGTTCCCCCCTTTCCCTCCCTTGTATCTCCTTTGCCCCCTCCTCTCCCTCCCTTGTGTCTTATTTCCCCTTCACTCCCTAGTTTGTGTCTAATTTCCCCCCTCTCCCTACCTTGTGTCTCATTTTACCCCCTCTCCCTCCCCTGTGTCTCCTTCCCCCTCTAACTCCATGGTGTCTCATTTCCCCATCCTCTCTCTCCCTCCTATCTCATTTTCCCCCTCCTCTTCCTTACCTTGTGTCTTATTTCCCCTTCTTCTCCCTCCCTTGTGTCTAATTTCCCCATCCACTCTATCCCTTGTGTCTAAATCCCCCCTCCTCTCCCTCCCTTGTGTCTCATTTCCCCCCTCCTCTCCCTCCCTTGTGTCTCATTTCCCCTCCTCTCCCTCCCTTGTGCCTAATTCCCCCCTCACCTCCATCCCTTGTGTCTCTTTCCCCCTCCTCTCTCTCCCTTGTGTCTCATTTCCCCTTCTATCCCTCCCTTGTGTCTAATTTCCGCCCTACTCTACCACCCTTGTTTCTCATTTCCCAGTCCTCTCCCTCCCTTGTGTCTCATTTGCCCTCTCTCCTCTCTCCCTTGTAACTTCTTTTCCCCCTCCTCTCCCTTCCTTGTGTCTAATATCCCCCTCCTCTTCCTCCCTTGTGTCTCCTTTCCACACTCCTCTTCCTCCCTTTTGTCTCCTTTCCCCCTCCTCTACCTCCCTTGTGTCTAATTTCCCTCTCCTCTCTCTCCTTTGTGTCTAATTTCCCCACTCCTCTCCCTCCCTTGTGCCTCTCTCCCCCTCTCGCTCCCTTGTGTCTCATTTCTTCACTCCTCTCTCTCCCTTGTATCTCAATTCCCCACTCCTCTTGCTCCCTTGTGTTTCATTACCCCCCTCCTCTCCTTCCCTTGTGTCTCATTTCCCCCTCTTCTCCCTCCCTTGTGTCTCCTTTCCCTCCTCATCTCCCTCCCATTTTTCTCATTTCCCCCTCCTCTCTTTCCATTGTGTCTCCTTTCCCCCCTCCTCTCCCTCCCTTAAGTCTCCTTACCCCCTCCTCTCCCTCACTTGTGTCTCATTCCCCCTCCTTTCCCTCCCTTGTGTCTCATTTCCCCCTTTACTCCCTAGTTCGTGTCTAATTTCTCCCCTCTCCCTCCCTTTTGTCTCATTTCACCACCTCTCCCTCCCCTGTGTCTCCTTCCAAATTCTAACTCCATGGTGTCTCATTTCTCCATCCTCTCTATCCCTTGTTTCTCAATGCCCCCTCCTCTCCCTCTCTTGTGTCTCATGTGCCCCCTACTCTCCCTCCCTTGTGTCTCATTTGCCCCCTCCTCTCTCTCTCTCTTGTGTCTTCTTTTCCCCTCCTATCCCTCCCTTGTGTCTCCTTTCCCCACACCTCTCCCTCCCTTTTGTCTCCATTCCCCATCCTATTCCTCCCTTGTATCTAATTTCCTCCCTCCTCTGCCTTCCTTGTGTCTCATTTCCCCCCTCCTCTCCCTCCCTTGTGTCTCCTTTCCCTCTCCTCTCCCTCCCTTGTGTCTTATTTTCCTGCTTCTCTCCCTCCCTTGTGTCTCATTTCCCAGCTCCTCTCCCTCCCTTGTGGCTCATTCCCCCCTCTCCATCCCTTGTGTCTTATTTCCTCACCACATCCTTCCTTGTGCCTCATTCCGCCCTCTCCCTCCCTTGTGTCTTTTTTCCCCACTCCTATCCATCCCTCTATTCTCATTTCCCCCCTCCTCTCCCTCCCATGTGTCTCATTTCCCCATCCTCTCTCACCCTTGTGTCTCATTTGCCCTCTCATCTCTCTCCATTGTGTTTCATTTGCACCCTCCTCTCTCTCCCTTGTGTTTCATGTCCCCCTCCTCTCCATCCCTTGTGTCTTATTTCCCCACATCTCCCTTCCTTGTGCCTCATTACCCCTCTCCCTACCTTGTGTCTCATTTCTCCACTACTGTCTCTCCCTTGTGTTTTATTTGCCCCCTCCTCTCTCTCCCTTGTTTTTCATTTTCCCCCTCCTCTCCATCCCTTGTTTTTCATTTCCCAATCCTCTCCCTCTATTGTGTTTCATTTCCCTCCTCTCCCTCCTTTGTGTCACATTTCCCTGCTCCTCTCCCTACCTTGTGTCTAATTCCCCCCTCTCCCTCCCTTGTGTCTCATTCCCCCTCTCCCTCCCTTGTGTCTCGTTTCCCCCTACTCTCCATCCCCCTATTCTCATTTCCCCCTCCTCTCCCTCCCTTGTGTCTCATTTCCCCCCTCCACTCCCTCTCTTGTGGCTCATTTACCCCCTCTCCATCCCTTGTGTCTTATTTCCCCACCTCTCCCTTCCTTCTGCCTCATTCCCCCTCTCCCTCCCTTGTGTCTCATTTCTCCACTCATCTCTCTCCCTTGTTTTTCATTTGCCCCCTCCTCTCTCTCCCTTGTTTTTCATTTCCCCCCTCCTCTCCATCCATTGTGTTTCATTTCAACCTCCTCTCCCTCACTTGTGTCTCATTTCCCTCCTCTCCCTCCCTTGTGTCTCATTTCCCTGCTCCTCTCCCTCCCTTGTGGCTCATTCCCCCTCTCCATCCCTTGTGTCTTTTTTCCTCACCTCTCCCTTCCTTGTGCCTCATTCTGCCCTCTCCCTCCCTTGTGTCTCATTCGCACTCTCCCTCCCTTGTGTCTCTTTCCCCCTCTCCCTCCCTTGTGTCTCCTTTTCCCCTACTCTCCATCCCTCTATTCTCATTTCCCCCTCCTCTGCCTCCCATGTGTCTAATCTCTCCCTCCTCTCCCTCCCTTGTGTGTCCTTTCCCCTCTCCTTCCCTCTCTTTTGTCTCCTTTCCTCCTCCTATCCCTCCCATGTATCTAATTTCCTCCCTCCTCTGGCTACATAGTGTCTCATTTCCACCCCCTCTCCCTTCCTTGTGCCTCATTCCCCTTCTCCCTCCCTTTTATCTAATTCCCCCTCCTCTCTCTCCCTTGTGTCTCATTTGCCCCCACCTCTCTCTCCCTTGTGTTTCATTTGTCCCCTCCTCTCTCTCCCTTGTGTTTCATTTCCCCCCTCCTCTCCATCCCTTGTGTCTTTTTCCCCCTCCTCTCTTTCCCTTGGTTCTCATTTCCCCCCTCCTTTCCCTCCCTTGTGTCTAATTTCCGCCCTACTCTACCTCCCTTGTTTCTCATTTCCCAGTCCTCTCCCTCCCTTGTAACTTCTTTTCCCCCTCTCCTACCTTCCTTGTGTCTAATTTCACCCCTCCTCTTCCTCCCTTGTGTCTCCTTTCCCCACTCCTCTCCCTCCCTTTTGTCTCCTTTCCCCCTCCTATCCGTCCCTTGTATCTAATTTTATCCCTCTCCCTCCCTTGTGTCTCCTTTCCCCCTTCCTCTACCTCCCTTGTGTCTCATTTCCCCCTCCTCTCCCTCCCTTGTGTCTCATTTCCCCACTCCTCTCCCTCCCTTGTGCCTCATTCCCCATCTCCCTCCCTTGTGTCTCATTTCTACACTTCTCTCTCTCACTTGTGTCTGAATTCCCCACTCCTCTTCCTCCCTTGTGTTTCATTACCCCTTCATCTCCTTCCCTTGTGTCTCATTTTATCCCCTCTCCCTCCCTTGTGTCTTGTTCCCCCCTTTCCCTCCCTTGTATCTCCTTTGCCCCCTCCTCTCCCTCCCTTGTGTCTCATTTCCCCCTTCACTCCCTAGTTTGTGTCTAATTTCCCCCTCTCCCTCCCTTGTGTCTCATTTTACCCCCTCTCCCTCCCCTGTGTTTCCTTCCCCCTCTAACTCCATGGTGTCTCATTTCCCCCATCCTCTCTCTTCCTCTTGTCTCCTTTTCCCCCTCCTCTCCCTTACCTTGTGTCTTATTTCCCCTTCTTCTCCCTCCCTTGTGTCTCATTTCCCCGTCCTCTCTATCCCTTGTGTCTAAATTCCCCCCTCCTCTCCCTCCCTTATGTCTCCTTACCCCCTCCTCTCCCTCACATGTGTCTCATTTCCCCTCCTCTCCCTCCCTTGTGTCTCATTTTATCCCCTCTAACTCCCTTGTGTCTAGTTCCCCCCTTTCCCTCCCTTGTATCTCCTTTGCCCCCTCCTCTCCCTCCCTTGTGTCTCATTTCCCCCTTCACTCCCTTGTTTGTGTCTAATTTCCTCCCTCTCCCTCCCTTTTGTCTCATTTTACCCCCTCTCCCTCCCCTGTGTCTCCTTCCCCCTCTAACTCCATGGTGTCTCATTTCCCCCATCCTTTCTCACCCTCTTGTTTCCTTTTCCCCCTCGTCTCCCTTACCTTTTGTCTTATTTCCCCTTCTTCTCCCTCCTGTCTCATTTCCCCGTCCTCTCTTTCCCTTGTGTCTCATTTCCCCCCTCCTCTCCTTCCCTTGTGTCTCCTTTCCCCCCTCCTCTCCCTCCCTTGTGTCCTATTTTCCTGCTCATCTCCCTACCTTGTGTCTCATTTTCCCGCTCCTCTGCCTCCCGTGTGTCTCATTCCCCCTTCTCCCTGTCTTGTATCTCATTTCCCCCTCCTCTCTCTCCCTTGTGTCTCATTTGCCCCACCTCTCTTTCCCTTGTGTTTAATTTGTCCCCTCCTGTCTCTCCCTTGTGTTTAATTTCACCCCTCAACTCCATCCCTTGTGTCTCTTTCCCACTCATCTCTCTCCCTTGTGTCTCATTTCCCCTTCTTTCCCTCCCTTGTGTCTAATTTCCGCCCTACTCTACCACGCTTCTTTCTCATTTCCCCGTCCTCTCTTTCCCTTGTGTCTCATTTCCCCCCTCCTCTCCTTCCCTTGTGTCTCCTTTCCCTCTGCTCTCCCTCCCTTGTGTCCTATTTTCCTGCTCATCTCCCTACCTTGTGTCTCATTTTCCCGCTCCTCTGCCTCCCGTGTGTCTCATTCCCCCTTCTCCCTGTCTTGTATCTCATTTCCCCCTCCTCTCTCTCCCTTGTGTCTCATTTGCCCCACCTCTCTTTCCCTTGTGTTTAATTTGTCCCCTCCTGTCTCTCCCTTGTGTTTAATTTCACCCCTCAACTCCATCCCTTGTGTCTCTTTCCCACTCCTCTCTCTCCCTTGTGTCTCATTTCCCCTTCTTTCCCTCCCTTGTGTCTAATTTCCGCCCTACTCTACCACGCTTCTTTCTCATTTCCCAGTCCTCTCCCTCCCTTGTGTCTCATTTGCCCCCTCCCCTCTCTCATTTGTAACTTCTTGTCCCCCTCCTCTCCCTTCCTTGTGTCTAATATCCCCCCTCCTCTTCCTCCCTTGTGTCTCCTTTCCACACTCCTCTTCCTCCCTTTTGTCTCCTTTCCCCCCTCCTCTACCTCCCTTGTGTCTAATTTCCCCCTCCTCTCTCTCCTTTGTGTCTAATTTCCCCACTCCTCTCCCTCCCTTGTGCCTCTCTCCCCCTCTCGCTCCCTTGTGTCTCATTTCTTCACTCCTCTCTCTCCCTTGTATCTCAATTCCCCACTCCACTTGCTCCCTTGTGTTTCATTACCCCCTCCTCTCCTTCCCTTGTGTCTCATTTCCCCCTCCTTTCCCTCCCTTGTGTCTCCTTTCCCTCCTCATCTCCCTCCCATTTTTCTCATTTCCCCCTCCTCTCTTTCCATTGTGTCTCCTTTCCCCCTCCTCTCCCTCCCTTAAGTCTCCTTACCCCCTCCTCTCCCTCCCTTGTGTCTCATTTCCCAGCTCCTCTCCCTCCCTTGTGGCTCATTCCCCCCTCTCCATCCCTTGTGTCTTATTTCCTCACCACATCCTTCCTTGTGCCTCATTCCACCCTCTCCCTCCCTTGTGTCTTTTTTTCCCACTCCTATCCATCCCTCTATTCTCATTTTACCCCTCCTCTCCCTCCCATGTGTATCATTTCCCCATCCTCTCTCACCCTTGTGTCTCATTTGCCCTCTCATCTCTCTTCATTGTGTTTCATTTGCACCCTCCTCTCTCTCCCTTGTGTTTCATTTCCCCCTCCTCTCCATCCCTTGTGTCTTATTTTCCCACATATCCCTTCCTTGTGCCTCATTCCCCCTCTCCCTCCCTTGTGTCTCATTTCTCCACTCATCTCTCTCCATTGTTTTTCATTTGCCCCCTCCTCTCTCTCCCTTGTTTTTCATTTCCCCCCTCCTCTCCATCCCTTGTGTTTCATTTCCCCCTCCTCTCCCTCACTTGTGTCTCATTTCCCTCCTCTCCCTCCCTTGTGTCTCATTTCCCTGCTCCTCTCCCTCCCTTGTGGCTCATTCCCCCCTCTCTATCCCTTGTGTCTTTTTTCCTCACCTCTCCCTTCCTTGTGCCTCATTCCACCCTCTCCCTCCCTTGTGTCTCATTCGCACTCTCCCTCCCTTGTGTCTCATTCCGCCTCTCCCTCCCTTGTGTCTCCTTTCCCCCTACTCTCCATCCCTCTATTCTCATTTTCCCCCTCCTCTGCCTCCCATGTGTCTTATCTCTCCCTCCTCTCCCTCCCTTGTGTGTCCTTTCCCCACTCCTTTCCCTCTCTTTTGTCTCCTTTCCTCCTCCTATCCCTCCCATGTATCTAATTTACTCCTCCTCTGGCTACATAGTGTCTCATTTCCACCCCCTCTCCCTTCCTTGTGCCTCATTCTGCCCTCTCCCTCCCTTGTGTCTCATTCGCACTCTCCCTCCCTTGTGTCTCTTTCCCCCTCTCCCTCCCTTGTGTCTCCTTTCCCCCTACTCTCCATCCCTCTATTCTCATTTCCCCCTCCTCTGCCTCCCATGTGTCTAATCTCTCCCTCCTCTCCCTCCCTTGTGTGTCCTTTCCCCTCTCCTTCCCTCTCTTTTGTCTCCTTTCCTCCTCCTATCCCTCCCATGTATCTAATTTCCTCCCTCCTCTGGCTACATAGTGTCTCATTTCCACCCCCTCTCCCTTCCTTGTGCCTCATTCCCCTTCTCCCTCCCTTTTATCTAATTCCCCCTCCTCTCTCTCCCTTGTGTCTCATTTGCCCCCACCTCTCTCTCCCTTGTGTTTCATTTGTCCCCTCCTCTCTCTCCCTTGTGTTTCATTTCCCCCCTCCTCTCCATCCCTTGTGTCTTTTTCCCCCTCCTCTCTTTCCCTTGGTTCTCATTTCCCCCCCTCCTTTCCCTCCCTTGTGTCTAATTTCCGCCCTACTCTACCTCCCTTGTTTCTCATTTCCCAGTCCTCTCCCTCCCTTGTAACTTCTTTTCCCCCTCTCCTACCTTCCTTGTGTCTAATTTCACCCCTCCTCTTCCTCCCTTGTGTCTCCTTTCCCCACTCCTCTCCCTCCCTTTTGTCTCCTTTCCCCCTCCTATCCGTCCCTTGTATCTAATTTTATCCCTCTCCCTCCCTTGTGTCTCCTTTCCCCCTTCCTCTACCTCCCTTGTGTCTCATTTCCCCCTCCTCTCCCTCCCTTGTGTCTCATACCCCACTCCTCTCCCTCCCTTGTGCCTCATTTCCCATCTCCCTCCCTTGTGTCTCATTTCTACACTTCTCTCTCTCACTTGTGTCTGAATTCCCCACTCCTCTTCCTCCCTTGTGTTTCATTACCCCTTCATCTCCTTCCCTTGTGTCTCATTTTATCCCCTCTCCCTCCCTTGTGTCTTGTTCCCCCCTTTCCCTCCCTTGTATCTCCTTTGCCCCCTCCTCTCCCTCCCTTGTGTCTCATTTCCCCCTTCACTCCCTAGTTTGTGTCTAATTTCCCCCTCTCCCTCCCTTGTGTCTCATTTTACCCCCTCTCCCTCCCCTGTGTCTCCTTCCCCCTCTAACTCCATGGTGTCTCATTTCCCCCATCCTCTCTCTCCCTCTTGTCTCCTTTTCCCCCTCCTCTCCCTTACCTTGTGTCTTATTTCCCCTTCTTCTCCCTCCCTTGTGTCTCATTTCCCCGTCCTCTCTATCCCTTGTGTCTAAATTCCTCCCTCCTCTCCCTCCCTTATGTCTCCTTACCCCCTCCTCTCCCTCACATGTGTCTCATTTCCCCTCCTCTCCCTCCCTTGTGTCTCATTTTATCCCCTCTAACTCCCTTGTATCTAGTTCCCCCCTTTCCCTCCCTTGTATCTCCTTTGCCCCCTCCTCTCCCTCCCTTGTGTCTCATTTCCCCCTTCACTCCCTAGTTTGTGTCTAATTTCCTCCCTCTCCCTCCCTTTTGTCTCATTTTACCCCCTCTCCCTCCCCTGTGTCTCCTTCCCCCTCTAACTCCATGGTGTCTCATTTCCCCCATCCTTTCTCACCCTCTTGTTTCCTTTTCCCCCTCGTCTCCCTTACCTTTTGTCTTATTTCCCCTTCTTCTCCCTCCCGTGTCTCATTTCCCCATCCTCTCTTTCCCTTGTGTCTCATTTCCCCCCTCCTCTCCTTCCCTTGTGTCTCCTTCCCTCTGCTCTCCCTCCCTTGTGTCCTATTTTCCTGCTCATCTCCCTACCTTGTGTCTCATTTTCCCGCTCCTCTGCCTCCCGTGTGTCTCATTCCCCCTTCTCCCTGTCTTGTATCTCATTTCCCCCTCCTCTCTCTCCCTTGTGTCTCATTTGCCCCACCTCTCTTTCCCTTGTGTTTAATTTGTCCCCTCCTGTCTCTCCCTTGTGTTTAATTTCACCCCTCAACTCCATCCCTTGTGTCTCTTTCCCACTCCTCTCTCTCCCTTGTGTCTCATTTCCCCTTCTTTCCCTCCCTTGTGTCTAATTTCCGCCCTACTCTACCACGCTTCTTTCTCATTTCCCAGTCCTCTCCCTCCCTTGTGTCTCATTTGCCCCCTCCCCTCTCTCATTTGTAACTTCTTGTCCCCCTCCTCTCCCTTCCTTGTGTCTAATATCCCCCCTCCTCTTCCTCCCTTGTGTCTCCTTTCCACACTCCTCTTCCTCCCTTTTGTCTCCTTTCCCCCCTCCTCTACCTCCCTTGTGTCTAATTTCCCCCTCCTCTCTCTCCTTTGTGTCTAATTTCCCCACTCCTCTCCCTCCCTTGTGCCTCTCTCCCCCTCTCGCTCCCTTGTGTCTCATTTCTTCACTCCTCTCTCTCCCTTGTATCTCAATTCCCCACTCCACTTGCTCCCTTGTGTTTCATTATCCCCCTCCTCTCCTTCCCTTGTGTCGCATTTCCCCCTCCTCTCCCTCCCTTGTGTCTCCTTTCCCTCCTCATCTCCCTCCCATTTTTCTCATTTCCCCCTCCTCTCTTTCCATTGTGTCTCCTTTCCCCCTCCTCTCCCTCCCTTAAGTCTCCTTACCCCCTCCTCTCCCTCCCTTGTGTCTCATTTCCCAGCTCCTCTCCCTCCCTTGTGGCTCATTCCCCCCTCTCCATCCCTTGTGTCTTATTTCCTCACCACATCCTTCCTTGTGCCTCATTCCACCCTCTCCCTCCCTTGTGTCTTTTTTCCCCACTCCTATCCATCCCTCTATTCTCATTTTACCCCTCCTCTCCCTCCCATGTGTATCATTTCCCCATCCTCTCTCACCCTTGTGTCTCATTTGCCCTCTCATCTCTCTTCATTGTGTTTCATTTGCACCCTCCTCTCTCTCCCTTGTGTTTCATTTCCCCCTCCTCTCCATCCCTTGTGTCTTATTTTCCCACATATCCCTTCCTTGTGCCTCATTCCCCCTCTCCCTCCCTTGTGTCTCATTTCTCCACTCATCTCTCTCCCTTGTTTTTCATTTGCCCCCTCCTCTCTCTCCCTTGTTTTTCATTTCCCCCCTTCTCTCCATCCCTTGTGTTTCATTTCCCCCTCCTCTCCCTCACTTGTGTCTCATTTCCCTCCTCTCCCTCCCTTGTGTCTCATTTCCCTGCTCCTCTCCCTCCCTTGTGGCTCATTCCCCCCTCTCCATACCTTGTGTCTTTTTTCCTCACCTTTCCCTTCCTTGTGCCTCATTCCGCCCTCTCCCTCCCTTGTGTCTCATTCGCACTCTCCCTCCCTTGTGTCTCATTCCCCCTTTCCCTCCCTTGTGTCTCCTTTCCCCCTACTCTCCATCCCTCTATTCTCCTTTTCCCCCTCCTCTGCCTCCCATGTGTCTAATCTCTCCCTCATCTCCCTCCCTTGTGTGTCATTTCCCTCTCTTTTGTCTCTTTTCCTCCTCCTATCCCTCCCATGTATCTAATTTCCTCCCTCCTCTGGCTACATAGTGTCTCATTTCCACCCCCTCTCCCTTCCTTGTGCCTCATTCCCCTTCTCCCTTCCTTTTATCTCATTCCCCCTCCTCTCTCTCCCTTGTGTCTCATTTGCCCCCACCTCTCTCTCTCTTGTGTTTCATTTGTCCCCTCCTCTCTCTCCCTTGTGTTTCATTTCCCCCCTCCTCTCCATCCCTTGTGTCTTTTTCCCCCTCCTCTCTTTCCCTTGGTTCTCATTCCCCCCTCCTTTCCCTCCCTTGTGTCTAATTTCCGCCCTACTCTACCTCCCTTGTTTCTCATTTCCCAGTCCTCTCCCTCCCTTGTAACTTCTTTTCCCCCTCTCCTACCTTCCTTGTGTCTAATTTCACCCCTGCTCTTCCTCCCTTGTGTCTCCTTTCCCCACTCCTCTCCCTCCCTTTTGTCTCCTTTCCCCCTCCTATCCATCCCTTGTATCTAATTTTCTCCCTCTCCCTCCCTTGTGTCTCTTTTTCCCCTTCCTCTCCCTCCCTTGTGTCTCATTTCCCCCTCCTCTCCCTCCCTTGTGTCTCATTTCCCCACTCCTCTCCCTCCCTTGTGCCTCATTCCCCATCTCCCTCCCTTGTGTCTCATTTCTACACTTCTCTCTCTCACTTGTGTCTGAATTCCCCACTCCTCTTCCTCCCTTGTGTTTCATTACCCCTTCATCGCCTTCCCTTGTGTCTCATTTTATCCCCTCTCCCTCCCTTGTGTCTTGTTCCCCCCTTTCCCTCCCTTGTATCTCCTTTGCCCCCTCCTCTCCCTCCCTTGTGTCTCATTTCCCCCTTCACTCCCTAGTTTGTGTCTAATTTCCCCCCTCTCCCTCCCTTGTGTCTCATTTTACCCCCTCTCCCTCCCCTGTGTCTCCTTCCCCCTCTAACTCTATGGTGTCTCATTTCCCCCATCCTCTCTCTCCCTCTTGTCTCCTTTTCCCCCTCCTCTCCCTTACCTTTTGTCTTATTTCCCCTTCTTCTCCCTCCCTTGTGTCTCATTTCCCCGTCCTATATATCCCTTGTGTCTAAATTCCCCCCTCCTCTCCCTCCCTTATGTCTCCTAACCTCCTCCTCTCCCTCACATGTGTCTCATTTCCCCTCCTCTCCCTCCCTTGTGTCACATTTCCCCCTTCACTCCCTAGTTTGTGTCTCCTTTCCCCCTCCTCTCCCTCCCTTGAGTCTCCTTACCCCCTCCTCTCCCTCCCTTGTTGTAACGGAACCCATCACTGTTTTACCCTGTTTTATGGTTATTTAATTACTAGCGACTTGCCCGTCAAAAAATGACGGCAATGTGATGTATATGTTTGTCAAGTTGTTTAGTTATTAACATATATTTTTGACACTTGTAAGTATTTTAATATGAACGTGTATTTTTGTAAAATGTTGATGTAATGGTTTTTTAAAATGTAATTTGTATCTGAAGAATTGTTAACTTTAATATACATTGAATGAATAGGAAAGCAAAAAGTAAAAAGCCTTCTTGAAACGTTGCGAATTTGAACATGAAGTTTAAAATATATGTAAGCAATAACCTTCAAAGTATATATTTTGAAACTTTAACTTTATTTTTTATGTAAGTTTAGAAGTTGACAAAACATTTGTATAATTTTGAACATTATAAACAGGAACATAGCGAATACATTTTGTAACCTAATTTTTTATTAAAAGTATTAACATTTGAATGTAAAAACAATTGACCTTTAAATTAATCAGTATTAACATGCAATTTCTATCACAATAATTGTTAACTTGAATATACATTGAATGTAGAGGAAGGCATACAGTAAAACTCTGCTTAAAACGTACGTAATTAAAGTAATTCATTACTGAGCACATAAACTGGCGATAAACATTAATGTAGTTAGTAATCTTAAGATAACAGACAATATTTACATTGTGACTTAAAAGGTGCTTGACCTCTTAACATCCACTTTGTAATCTGTTGAATGAAATAACTTGCAAATATATTTTTTAAACTTGTAACATTAGAAACATTAACATAGTGACTTAACATTTTAACATAATTTTTACTAACAATGCAAGGCAAGTATTTTGTGAAGCGAATCATTCCTAAACAGTACTTTCATTAATTATGACTGAATTAAACAACCAATTGTTATGTATTTTGCAATGCTTTTAAAAAATGTTGGCATCTTGAATTTGTATCCTGCAAAGTTATAGTACTTCATAGTAGACAATGTTTTTAGTAAAAATACGTCCATCTTCTAATAAATCACCTTGACTTTCATTGTTTTCAATGTAAACTTTAATAGCCTGTGGATTTTTGCACCGTGACAACGCAACGTACAATTGACCATGTGCAAAAACTGGTTCTTCCAAGTAAATACCCACAGATTTGAAAGTCTGACCTTGTGATTTATTAATGGTCATGGCAAATGCCATAATAATGGTAAATTGTCTTCTTTGAAGTATAAAAGGGAGACTACTTTCACTTGGTGCTAAATCTATTCTTGGTATGAAAACTCTCTCTCCTTTATGGGTCCCAGTTAAAATTTCAGCATCTATAAAATGGTTCTTTAATTGTTGAACAATTAATCTTGTGCCATTGCATAGGCCTTTTTTGGGGTTCATATTTCGCAGTAACATGATAATTGCACCTTTCTTTAGCTGCAAAATATGTGGTGGCATTCCAGAAGGAGTTAAAGAGTTAATGAATTCAGTTGAAAAGTTTGCCTGACTTTCATTGTCATCAGCAAGTACAGAATCAGCACTGTGATAATTTCTTTGTGGTGCATTAATTTTTTTTAAGATTTCATTATTGAGTATTAATGCATCTTTATTTTTACACGTCAGTATGACTTGGTTGGCAAGCTCAGAATATTCTTCGTTATTTATGCTCCCTTCAAATATTGCCGATATAATATCTTGTTGACAAATCATATGAGGTGGTATCTCTACAGTGTCGTCAGGTAAATGTAGTATTTTTTCTGTTCTTCCTTCTCCAATTTTAATAAGCCAATCATTGAAATCAGTTTGGCCTTCTGATCTCATATTTTGTTGCAGTTGAAGATGGGTAAAATGTTTCCATACTGTACTTGACTTTATACATGTTTCAATAATGTCTGTTCGATTTCCATGTACAACGACAGGTAATATTTGTCTAAAATCGACACCCAACAAAATTACATTTCCACCAAATGGAAAAATATTATCCATGACTTCACGAAGCAAACGGTCAATACATTGGAGGGCATAGCATGACATCATTGTGGCCTCATCTATTATAATTAATTTACATTTCTTCAATTTCTTTGCTTGTAAGGATGTCATGCGAATATCTGACACTGAATTTTCCAAAATAGGCACTGGCAGTTTGAATCCACTATGAACAGTTCTTCCACCTTCTAATAAAAGTGCAGCAATTCCAGTAGTGGAACGCCATTGCTATTTGTCCTTGTGCTCGTACTGAACTCATTAATAAATTGTACAAATATGTTTTCCCTGATCCGCCAGGTCCATCAAGATAGAAATAACGCTCTGTCACCATGTCATCATCTATAGCATTTTTAATGGCATGAAATGCTTGCAATTGTAGTGTATTTAAAGTTGCAAGTCTTTCTTGTGTTCTTTCTGCTTGTAGTTGAATGTCATAGTCTTCAAAGTTAATGTCATCTATTAGACCTGGATCAGGCAAATTAAAAGTTGCACAACTTAATCCATGAGTTAAAAAGACTTCTTGAATTTCCATTAAGGCTTTTAAGTGTGCAATGGGTTTATTGTATCGTTGCATAAAGTCTTCAGCCATATTACTTTTAAAAGTCTCCCACAAAGCTAATGCATTTGGAGCATTTGAGAAGATACAAATAAAAGCAAATTGTTCTCTCATCTGTCGTGGCATTTGACATTGTGCTGCTTCTTCTAAACATCTTTCCCACTCTGTATCATCAGCGAGTAAGTTTCTATTTCTTGCAGCTAAATGGAAGGATTCATATACAATGTCATTAACAGTTCTTAATTGTTCAAAACTTTGTGCTCCTGAAACATTTAAAAGTAATATCCGTAAGCAAAATCGTTCAACATCTCTTGGACTGACTGTGTAAATTCGTGGAATTATTTTATTGCCTCTGGTTTTTCTTGCTCTCCATAATCCATTCACAAAAACATAGTGATATGGAATTTCAATATATAAGTATTGTGTTGCTTGAGCATCAGTGGAATTTAATGCAAACCATGCAGTTAGTGTAGTGTGACGATCTTCACTTTGGGCCAATGCATTCATTTCATTTCCAGAATGGAAATAGACTAAATGTCGTTGTGGCAAATGTACTGCTAACCTATATACTGCATGTGATCTATCATGCATTTCAAATTTTAAAAGCCGCCACATAGCTTCTGGCGCACTGACATAGCGAGCATCTACATGAGATGCAAGTTCATCATGTACTAACTCACTACTTTCAGGGTTGTCTGCACTTTTGACGACTACAGTAGCTGCATCGTAACCTTTGTAAATATATTTGTAGACATATTTAATGGATTTGATGGAAGTGCAGGCTTCTACGTTGATGTGGGCGTTGTACTTCATGAGTAAATGTGGATTGTAGGGTACTACATATCTATTGTCCACTTTTTTTCCACGAATAATGGCACTATCTCCTTCTCTTCTTTTATAAAGTGGATATCCATCACAATTGGCATATGTTTTGTCTCTATAATCTTTTGGAAAATCTTTTGAACATTGATTATTTTCCATACATGGTGATTGTGGATTAAGGTCTCCACAGGGTCCATGAATCATGCGATGAGTAACAATCTCATATAGTCTACCATATAGTTCTGGATCCGGTAGTTCAGCAACTATGACTGCATCCACTTTGTCCGAAGTATCTAATTTATCTTTCTCTTGAAGTATTATGAGAAGATGTGCATGTGGAAGGCCTCTTTTTTGAAATTCAATGGTATATACATAAGCAAGACATTTGCCAAATAACTGATTTATAGTAAAGTCACGTATTAATTCATTTAATTTTATCTTAAAAACTCTGGCTACTAAATCTGGTCGATCTGAAGCACTTTGTCCAAGAAGTAGATTTTGATTAATTTCTGGCCATTGTGGATTACATGTAAATGTCACAAATAAATCTGGTTTTCCAAATTTTGTCACAATAGCCATAGCATCATTGTATCTTTCTCTCATATTTCGAGGAGATCCTTGAAAGGAAGATGGTAAAATGATGGCTTTGCCAGCTGTCATGTCTCTGCTTGTAGCCACGTCAGCAACATAGTCCATGAGTCCACAATATTGTTCTACACGTAGTTTATCTTGTTGATATTTTATAAAGTTTAAATTATTTGCCTCAACTTGCAAATATGAATCAATAATCCATTGTTGTGTTAGTTTTCCACCACATAAAATGGGATTAAATTCATCTCTAATGGCAATTTGAGCAACTTTAAATTCAAGCATAGAAACATTATTTCGGATTCTGGCTTTAGCATTTGGGTAACTGGGAAGGGTTAATTTTGGTTGCCAACCTGCTTCTCCGTGTGGGAAAAAGATGGGATATGTCATTGGATCTAAATTTGGACTTAAGATATTAATATTAATAAATGGTTGGTCCTCATTTCTGGGATATACTCTAATGTCTCTTTGAAATGGTGGTTCTCCTTCATCATTGTGAAAGACCATTGCAACCTCATTTGATGTTGGCAAGTTATAACGACGTTTATCAGTATGTCTGTCTCTTTTAAGCACCATATTAACCTTTGGCATGGGTAATTGATGTCTTTGTGCATGAAGTAGTTGTTCATTTTCTACTTCTGCCAATTTTTTGTAAGCTTTACTGTAGGGATTGTTGTCCATAATGTTATTTAGCTCTATAAAAACACTGGGTAAGCATTTTTTATTTTCTTCCATCTGCATACGTTGGTCAACAGCTTCCATTGTATCTAGGACATATAGTTGAGCGAATTTTCTTTGCTCTCCTTCCTCTGGATGTAAATGTGAAGTCCGATGATAAATTTGTCCTTGGACTTTAAAACAGTAAGGACCATGTCCTGGTACATTAGCAGCCAATGTTGCCCCCATAGATGCAAATGATATGGCACTATTGTAGGATCTTATGTTTGTCTTAAAATTGTTGTAATTTGGAAAAGTAGGTTCAGTCATAATATTTAGTAAATAGGTTGGAAATTGTTTCCTTTGTGGAAGTTTGAACTTTCCTTTTTGACAACAACTAATAAATTGTCCATCTCGGGGTCTCTCCTGTTTAAAATAATAAGCCTCACAAAATTGACATTGAGTAGTCATGTCCCCACAACTATGAACCTCTACTGCTAAAGACTTCAGTAAAGGACAATTTGCAACGCATATTGGATGTTGACTTTGATATTCATCAGATGAAAAGTCATGAAATGTTTCAACAACAGGTTCTAAATGTTTAGTTTTTTTCGTAGATTTTCTTGGTATATGTTGGACTTGTTCGGTTGAAATTTCCTGTAAGTTTTTAGTAAGAGTTTGTAAATGCTTTTTTTTTGTAGTTGTTTTTTTTTGGTCTGTCTTGACTGGTATGTTGTAAAATGCCATCTGATGTTTTAGGAACAGTTTGTAAATGCTTTATTATTTTTTTATTTATTTTGGTTGTATCTTTCATTTTTGCAGCTGATATTCTTTTATTTGCAAGTCTTTTGCGTTCTTTTTCTCTTCGAATTTCTTTCTCCTCCGGTGTCTGCTGGGCGGCCCATCTCTCTTGTCTTTCTCTAGTTTGACGTCTTTTCTTCTCTTCTTTGGTCTCGTTATCAGCCATATTAATCTGTAAACGGAAACAAATAAATGTAATTGTGTATATTTAAATTTGTAATTCCTGTTAAAGATTATTGTGCACAATTGGTGAAATAAAAGGCAAATCATGAATGTATCATTGATATTTAGTTAAATTTATAATTCCTGTCTTCAGTGGCTCAGAATTTGTCCAATGGAATACTGCTGTAAATAAGCATGTAACATATTTATTTAAAATAATGGTTTTATTTATTAAAAACTTTGTTTGTGGATAGATATTTACCACTGCAAAACTTCTTTGCTGAAAAAAAAAGTGATGTGGTTATTGAGCTATGTATTGCATAGTAGCAATTTAAATAAAATAAGGGAGATAGTAAATTAATTATTTTATTTTTCTGTTGACACGGATGCAACTGAAAGCAGTTTCTTTAGTTTTATACTTTAGTACTTATTATAGTTTACCTTGGTTGAAGTGTGATTTAAATCCGAATGTTTGTTGGTCCTCGTTTCAAAATCGTTGTCCAATGGTGTGGTCCTCTGTTGGAAGTCCTCGTCCGATGGTGTGGTCCTGTGGCGATAGACCCTGTCCGATATTGTGGTCCTGTGGCGATATCCCTCGTCCGATGTTGTGGTCCGTTGGTGAAAGTCCTCGTCCGATGGTCTGGTCCTGTGTTGAAATTCCTCGTCTGCTGGTCTGGTCCTGTGTTGAAATTCCTCGTCTGCTGGTCTGGTCCGAGTCCTCGTCCGATGGTCCGGTCCTGTGGAAAAAGTCCTCGTCCGATTGTCTTCACGCAGTATCTGTTGTAATGTAAAATAGAAAATGTTGTTTGAGTGAAATGTCTTTTAAATAAGTAAAAAATGTATGAATTTTGCTGTATTGTATCAGTTATGGTTATTTTTTTCAAATATTTTTTTTTTAACTTTCTGTACAATCCCAAGACTTTTGTTATTCTTATTTAAGGTTCTTAGTAAGGCTTGTGGGTTGTGATATATTAAATAAGAATATGAATTTATTTTGCTATGTGTTTATGTTAGTTTTTGTACAATCCTGTTTTGTGCGCACCACTTGTGGTATACTTATTTAACCTTTATTGGGATGGTTATAGTTAGTGAAACATGAAATAATATAATTAATGTAGTTTGCTATGTGTTTGTGTTAGTTTTTGACAATCCTGTTTGGTGCGCATCACTTGTGCAAAACTTATTTCTTCTTGATTGTACAGGTTATAGGTTGTTAAACATTAAAGAAGAATGTTAATATAGTTTGCTATGAGTTTGTGTGCTTTTTTATACAATGCTATTAGGTGCACAACACTTTTGTTATTCTTATTTTTGCTTCTTTGTAAGGCTTATAGGTTGTTAAACATTTAATAAGAAATTCTGTTTTGTGTGTAGCAGTTTGTGTGTCATTGAATTGCGATTTGGCTAATTGAATTGTGCCCTAAATAAGCACATAGCATATTATTTAAAATAATTTTGTAGTCATTGAAAAACTGTATTTTTGATATTTTTTTATTAACTAAAACCTTAGTTTTAAGCAATTGTTATGTTGTTATTTAGAGCCCTATTCAATTGGGCAAATTGCAATTGAATGAGGGCCTTTGTGTGTACCATATGTTGCATAGTTTGGCCCTCATTCAATTGCATTTTTTACAATGTAATAGTACTCTAAGGCCGTAATTGAATTGCAATGTAGAAATTTGAATAGGGTTGTTAATAAGCACATCACATATATTTGTTAAAATAGAGTAAGGGCCTAAAAGTTCTTATTTATAGCCATATTTAATTTTCCAAAATAGCAATTGAATAAGGGCCTTTGGTTACTGCATTTGTTATATTGTGAGCTCCTCATTCAATTGTGTTTTGGCCAATGGAATAGAGCTCAATATCAGCACAGAGCATATTTTTTTACGGAATTTTGTATTTAGTGAACTTGTATCCAAAAGGAACGTGTTCACAAAAGAAAAATTTCCTTTAAAAAATATGCTCTGTGCTTATATAGAGCCCTATTGAAATGGGCAAATCACATTTGAGTGAGGCCCTTGGCCATTAAAGATATATAGGTCCTCATTGAATTGCAATTTTGCCAATTGAAGAGGGCTCTATATAATCACATAACATATTTATTGAGCAAAGTTTTTAGTTATTGAAAACCTTGATTGTGGTTAGAAGTTCAGTAACTAAAAAGTTCTGTATAAAAAAAATGTTATGTGCGTATATAGAGCCCTATTCAATTGAGAAAGTTGCAATTGAATAAGGCTCATGGTTATTTCTTGTTTATACTTAATACTTTACCTTGATAGAAGTTTTGAATGACAGACGGTGCCTTCCTGCCAATCTTAATCCGCCGGTCTTCTTGTAGTGTCTGTTTGAAAAAGAAAGTGAAATAGTTATTTGTATATTTAAAATTTTTCATCTAGCAAAGCATGGCCTTTTGAGCATGTAATGTCTTGTTGTATCTTACCTCTTCAAATTTGTTGGTGTTCTTTAAAAGGGATTGTGCTTCACAGTGCACGGTGCAAATTGTTGAGAGACGCTGTTGATGCAGAGTCTGTTTGAATATTAAAAGAAATAGAAAGATTCAGCTTTATCTGATCTATTGAATTGCAGTAAATTAATTCAATTAACCTTATTTTTTGTTGGGGGCTACACACATATGTCACATACATGAAGCACATTACATAGTTTAATGTAATTATTTTGTGTATGTGTGACATATCAGTATACATGAGTCAAATTTAAATGGTTAAATGAACCTTATTTTTTTTTTTTTTCCAACACACATAAATGTGTGTGTGTGAGATGTAACTATAGATGATACACATATATGTGCGTGTGACATATCAGTATACATGAGATATAATGTCATTTAAATGTAGTTGTTTACTGATTTTGTTGTAAGCTAATTTTGTTGCATTGGCAATACACATAAATGTGCGTGTCACATGTCACTATACATTATAGACATATATGTCGGTGTCAGATGTCACTATGAAGGGGCAATACACAGAAATGTGCGTGTCAGATGTCACTATACATTATAGACATATATGTGCGTGTCACATGTCACTATACATTATACACATATACGTGCGTGTCACATGTCACTATGAAGGGGCAATACACATAAATGTGCGTGTCAGATGTCACTATACATTATAGACATATATGTGCGTGTCACATGTCACTATACATTATAGACATATATGTCGGTGTCAGATGTCACTATGAAGGGGCAATACACAGAAATGTGCGTGTCAGATGTCACTATACATTATAGACATATATGTGCGTGTCACATGTCACTATACATTATACACATATACGTGCGTGTCACATGTCACTATGAAGGGGCAATACACAGAAATGTGTGTGTCAAATGTCACTATACATTATAGACATATATGTGCGTGTCACATGTGACTATACATTATAGACATATATGTGCGTGTCAGATGTCACTATACATAAAGCTCTGTTTAATTTTTTTTGTGAGCCTATACACATAAATGTGCCATACATGATGACTACATAAATCCTAGTTTATTTTTTTATTTGTTTGACCTGACCTGATAATAAAATGTAATATATTATAGCTTACCTGTCAGTTGTAATTTGCACAATGTAAAGTAGTAAATTAGTAAAGAATTGTCTTCTCAAGTAAAAGCAGCAGTTATCTCAGAAGTCACTCCGTTGATCACCTGAGGAGAAATGTATTTTTTAGTTGGAAATAGGCAGTATTTATAAACTTGTAGAAAGTTCTGGAAAGTGAGACCGTTAGAACGCAATACGCATGCGCTATTTGCGTTCCAGCTTACAATTTGCGTTCCATCCGCCATTTTAGGCGTATTACTGTTCAAAATGGTGTTTAATATGATTGTGATACGTTCCGCATAGTATGTGTTTCATTATTGCGAGTAAGTGTAGTGTAGTTACGTCTGAAGCCTCGTTTTCGTTTTGTTCGTCGGCCATTTTTTCTCTCGCTTAGCGATGGTATTAGTGTCTAAAGTGTTTATTTTGATTTAAATGTAGGTGTAACTTGTTTTTTTGAGGTGCTGGCTGGTTCCTCTTGCTGTAGGTAAGCTTTTTATGTGTTTGTTGTGTGTCTTTGTTAAGTTTTAAATGTTTGTATGTCGGCGTGTTGCGTCCGATGTTTGCGAAGTCGTAATGTGTGGTAACGTGTCTCGTATGGTGTTTGCGTGTGTAGCCTCGTTTTCGTTTTATTCGTCGGCCATTTTTTGTGTCGCTTAACAAACTATTTAGTGTCTAAACTCTTTTATTTTGAGTGCAATTAAGTTGTAAGTTGCATTTTTGAGGTCCTGGGTGCTTCCTGTTTGTGTAGGTAAGGTTTTTATGTATGTGCTGTGTGTATGTATTGTGTTTGTAATTTTGTAATGTTCGCGAGTTGCGTCCGAGTGTTGCGAGGCCGTAATGTGTGTGAACGTGTGTCGTATGTTGTTTGCGAGTGTCGTAATGTGTGTGAACGTGTGTCGTATGTTGTTTGCGAGTGTCGTAATGTGTTGCGACGTAAACTTTTTTTTGCAAGGGTCGCAGTTGCTGCAACTGAAGACCTCGCTTTGCGAGGTCCTCAGGTGCTGGCATGGAGCGCCTGCGGCGCTCCAAGCCAGCAACTGAGGCCCTCGCTTCGCGAGGGTCCTCAGTTGCTGGCAAGGAGCGCCTTCGGCGCTCCATGCCAGCAACTGAGAACCTGGCACAGTGCCCTCGCTACGCGAGGCCCGCGACTCGCTGCGCGAGTCGCGGCCCTCGCTTCGCGAGGCCCGCGTCTCGCTGCGCGAGCCCCGGCCCTCGCTTCGCGAGGGCCGCGGGCTCGCTACGCGAGCCCGCAGCGTTAGCAACAACTCGTACGCTCACAACTATATATGTGATTATGGTTAAAATATGATCACATTGCTGTACTGTAGATATGTTGTTTTATGTTCTACAGAATATATTGGCTCAGAATATTACAGCCACTAGGCTAATAGATAATCCTATTACAGAGACTCCTTTATAAGATAAGGAAGTCTATTGTATAAAGTGTTTTATTATGAGACATAGAACAAAGAGTATAATCTGATTAATGTCTGATTGCATCAAAGTAGCCAGGTAGCCTAGGGGAGGTGTGACCACACCTATTGTTCTCTTTATGTGTATTGTGTGGCCAAATATGGGCATGTGTATAGCCTGTGGGAAGAGATGTGTATAAATTTTTCTGCACAATATGGGTGGTCTGGGCTTCCCTCTCACTACCGGGGTAGCCGTTACACTTGTGTCTCATTTCTCCACTCCTCTCTCTCCCTTGTATCTCAATTCCCCACTCATCTTCCTCCCATGTGTTTCATTACCCCCCTCCTCTCCTTCCCTTGTGTCTCATTTCCCCCTCCTCTCCCTCCCTTGTGTCTCCTTTCCCTCCTCATCTCCCTCCCATTTTTCACATATCCCCCTCCTCTCTCTCCATTGTGTCTCCTTTCTGCCTCCTCTCCCCTCCTCTCCCTCCCTTGAGTCTCCTTACCCCCTCCTCTCCCTCACTTGTGTCTCATTTCCCCTCCTCTCCCTCCCTTGTGTCTCATTTAATACCTTCTCCCTCCCTTGTGTCTAGTTCCCCCCTTTCCCTCCCTTGTATCTCCTTTGCCCCCTCCTTTTCCCCCCTTGTGTCTTATTTCCCCCTTCACTCCCTAGTTTGTGTCTAATTTCCCCCCTCTCCCTCCCTTGTGTCTCATTTTACCCCCTCTCCCTCCCCTGTGTCTCCTTCCCCCTCTAACTCCATGGTATCTCATTTCCCCATCCTCTCTCTCCCTCTTATCTCATTTTCCCCCTCCTCTTCCTTACCTTGTGTCTTATTTCCCCTTCTTCTCCCTCCCTTGTGTCTCCTTTCCCCCTTCCTCTACCTCCCTTGTGTCTCATTTCCCCCTCCTCTCCCTCCCTTGTGTCTCATTTCCCCACTCCTCTCCCTCCCTTGTGCCTCATTCCCCATCTCCCTCCCTTGTGTCTCATTTCTACACTTCTCTCTCTCACTTGTGTCTGAATTCCCCACTCCTCTTCCTCCCTTGTGTTTCATTACCCCTTCATCTCCTTCCCTTGTGTCTCATTTTATCCCCTCTCCCTCCCTTGTGTCTTGTTCCCCCCTTTCCCTCCCTTGTATCTCCTTTGCCCCCTCCTCTCCCTCCCTTGTGTCTCATTTCCCCCTTCACTCCCTAGTTTGTGTCTAATTTCCCCCCTCTCCCTCCCTTGTGTCTCATTTTACCCCCTCTCCCTCCCCTGTGTCTCCTTCCCCCTCTAACTCCATGGTGTCTCATTTCCCCCATCCTCTCTCTCCCTCTTGTCTCCTTTTCCCCCTCCTCTCCCTTACCTTGTGTCTTATTTCCCCTTCTTCTCCCTCCCTTGTGTCTCATTTCCCCGTCCTCTCTATCCCTTCTGTCTAAATTCCCCCCTCCTCTCCCTCCCTTATGTCTCCTTACCCCCTCCTCTCCCTCACATGTGTCTCATTTCCCCTCCTCTCCCTCCCTTGTGTCTCATTTTATCCCCTCTAACTCCCTTGTGTCTAGTTCCCCCCTTTCCCTCCCTTGTATCTCCTTTGCCCCCTCCTCTCCCTCCCTTGTGTCTCATTTCCCCCTTCACTCCCTAGTTTGTGTCTAATTTCCTCCCTCTCCCTCCCTTGTGTCTCATTTTACCCCCTCTCCCTCCCCTGTGTCTCCTTCCCCCTCTAACTCCATGGTGTCTCATTTCCCCCATCCTTTCTCACCCTCTTGTTTCCTTTTCCCCCTCGTCTCCCTTACCTTTTGTCTTATTTCCCCTTCTTCTCCCTCCCGTGTCTCATTTCCCCGTCCTCTCTTTCCCTTGTGTCTCATTTCCCCCCTCCTCTCCTTCCCTTGTGTCTCCTTTCCCTCTGCTCTCCCTCCCTTGTGTCCTATTTTCCTGCTCATCTCCCTACCTTGTGTCTCATTTTCCCGCTCCTCTGCCTCCCGTGTGTCTCATTCCCCCTTCTCCCTGTCTTGTATCTCATTTCCCCCTCCTCTCTCTCCCTTGTGTCTCATTTGCCCCACCTCTCTTTCCCTTGTGTTTAATTTGTCCCCTCCTCTCTCTCCCTTGTGTTTAATTTCACCCCTCAACTCCATCCCTTGTGTCTCTTTCCCACTCCTCTCTCTCCCTTGTGTCTCATTTCCCCTTCTTTCCCTCCCTTGTGTCTAATTTCCGCCCTACTCTACCACGCTTCTTTCTCATTTCCCAGTCCTCTCCCTCCCTTGTGTCTCATTTGCCCCTTCCCCTCTCTCATTTGTAACTTCTTGTCCCCCTCCTCTCCCTTCCTTGTGTCTAATAACCCCCCCTCCTCTTCCTCCCTTGTGTCTCCTTTCCACACTCCTCTTCCTCCCTTTTGTCTCCTTTCCCCCCTCCTCTACCTCCCTTGTGTCTAATTTCCCCCTCCTCTCTCTCCTTTGTGTCTAATTTCCCCACTCCTCTCCCTCCCTTGTGCCTCTCTCCCCCTCTCGCTCCCTTGTGTCTCATTTCTTCACTCCTCTCTCTCCCTTGCATCTCAATTCCCCACTCCACTTGCTCCCTTGTGTTTCATTACCCCCCTCCTCTCCTCCCTTGTGTCTCATTTCCCCCTCCTCTCCCTCCCTTGTGTCTCCTTTCCCTCCTCATCTCCCTCCCATTTTTCTCATTTCCCCCTCCTCTCTTTCCATTGTGTCTCCTTTCCCCCTCCTCTCCCTCCCTTAAGTCTCCTTACCCCCTCCTCTCCCTCCCTTGTGTCTCATTTCCCAGCTCCTCTCCCTCCCTTGTGGCTCATTCCCCCCTCTCCATCCCTTGTGTCTTATTTCCTCACCACATCCTTCCTTGTGCCTCATTCCACCCTCTCCCTCCCTTGTGTCTTTTTTTCCCACTCCTATCCATCCCTCTATTCTCATTTTACCCCTCCTCTCCCTCCCATGTGTATCATTTCCCCATCCTCTCTCACCCTTGTGTCTCATTTGCCCTCTCATCTCTCTTCATTGTGTTTTATTTGCACCCTCCTCTCTCTCCCTTGTGTTTCATTTCCCCCTCCTCTCCATCCCTTGTGTCTTATTTTCCCACATATCCCTTCCTTGTGCCTCATTCCCCCTCTCCCTCCCTTGTGTTTCATTTCTCCACTCATCTCTCTCCCTTGTTTTTCATTTACCCCCTCCTCTCTCTCCCTTGTTTTTAATTTCCCCCCTCCTCTCCATCCCTTGTGTTTCATTTCCCCCTCCTCTCCCTCACTTGTGTCTCATTTCCCTCCTCTCCCTCCCTTGTGTCTCATTTCCCTGCTCCTCTCCCTCCCTTGTGGCTCATTCCCCCCTCTCTATCCCTTGTGTCTTTTTTCCTCACCTCTCCCTTCCTTGTGCCTCATTCCACCCTCTCCCTCCCTTGTGTCTCATTCGCACTCTCCCTCCCTTGTGTCTCATTCCGCCTCTCCCTCCCTTGTGTCTCCTTTCCCCCTACTCTCCATCCCTCTATTCTCATTTTCCCCCTCCTCTGCCTCCCATGTGTCTTATCTCTCCCTCCTCTCCCTCCCTTGTGTGTCCTTTCCCCACTCCTTTCCCTCTCTTTTGTCTCCTTTCCTCCTCCTATCCCTCCCATGCATCTAGTTTACTCCTCCTCTGGCTACATAGTGTCTCATTTCCACCCCCTCTCCCTTCCTTGTGCCTCATTCTGCCCTCTCCCTCCCTTGTGTCTCATTCGCACTCTCCCTCCCTTGTGTCTCTTTCCCCCTCTCCCTCCCTTGTGTCTCCTTTCCCCCTACTCTCCATCCCTCTATTCTCATTTCCCCCTCCTCTGCCTCCCATGTGTCTAATCTCTCCCTCCTCTCCCTCCCTTGTGTGTCCTTTCCCCTCTCCTTCCCTCTCTTTTGTCTCCTTTCCTCCTCCTATCCCTCCCATGTATCTAATTTCCTCCCTCCTCTGGCTACATAGTGTCTCATTTCCACCCCCTCTCCCTTCCTTGTGCCTCATTCCCCTTCTCCCTCCCTTTTATCTAATTCCCCCTCCTCTCTCTCCCTTGTGTCTCATTTGCCCCCACCTCTCTCTCCCTTGTGTTTCATTTGTCCCCTCCTCTCTCTCCCTTGTGTTTCATTTCCCCCCTCCTCTCCATCCCTTGTGTCTTTTTCCCCCTCCTCTCTTTCCCTTGGTTCTCATTTCCCCCCTCCTTTCCCTCCCTTGTGTCTAATTTCGCCCTACTCTACCTCCCTTGTTTCTCATTTCCCAGTCCTCTCCCTCCCTTGTAACTTCTTTTCCCCCTCTCCTACCTTCCTTGTGTCTAATTTCACCCCTCCTCTTCCTCCCTTGTGTCTCCTTTCCCCACTCCTCTCCCTCCCTTTTGTCTCCTTTCCCCCTCCTATCCGTCCCTTGTATCTAATTTTATCCCTCTCCCTCCCTTGTGTCTCCTTTCCCCCTTCCTCTACCTCCCTTGTGTCTCATTTACCCCTCCTCTCCCTCCCTTGTGTCTCATACCCCACTCCTCTCCCTCCCTTGTGCCTCATTCCCCATCTCCCTCCCTTGTGTCTCATTTCTACACTTCTCTCTCTCACTTGTGTCTGAATTCCCCACTCCTCTTCCTCCCTTGTGTTTCATTACCCCTTCATCTCCTTCCCTTGTGTCTCATTTTATCCCCTCTCCCTCCCTTGTGTCTTGTTCCCCCCTTTCCCTCCCTTGTATCTCCTTTGCCCCCTCCTCTCCCTCCCTTGTGTCTCATTTCCCCCTTCACTCCCTAGTTTGTGTCTAATTTCCCCCTCTCCCTCCCTTGTGTCTCATTTTACCCCCTCTCCCTCCCCTGTGTCTCCTTCCCCCTCTAACTCCATGGTGTCTCATTTCCCCCATCCTCTCTCTCCCTCTTGTCTCCTTTTCCCCCTCCTCTCCCTTACCTTGTGTCTTATTTCCCCTTCTTCTCCCTCCCTTGTGTCTCATTTCCCCATCCTCTCTATCCCTTGTGTCTAAATTCCTCCCTCCTCTCCCTCCCTTATGTCTCCTTACCCCCTCCTCTCCCTCACATGTGTCTCATTTCCCCTCCTCTCCCTCCCTTGTGTCTCATTTTATCCCCTCTAACTCCCTTGTGTCTAGTTCCCCCCTTTCCCTCCCTTGTATCTCCTTTGCCCCCTCCTCTCCCTCCCTTGTGTCTCATTTCCCCCTTCACTCCCTAGTTTGTGTCTAATTTACTCCCTCTCCCTCCCTTTTGTCTCATTTTACCCCCTCTCCCTCCCCTGTGTCTCCTTCCCCCTCTAACTCCATGGTGTCTCATTTCCCCCATCCTTTCTCACCCTCTTGTTTCCTTTTCCCCCTCGTCTCCCTTACCTTTTGTCTTATTTCCCCTTCTTCTCCCTCCCGTGTCTCATTTCCCCGTCCTCTCTTTCCCTTGTGTCTCATTTCCCCCCTCCTCTCCTTCCCTTGTGTCTCCTTTCCCTCTGCTCTCCCTCCCTTGTGTCCTATTTTCCTGCTCATCTCCCTACCTTGTGTCTCATTTTCCCGCTCCTCTGCCTCCCGTGTGTCTCATTCCCCCTTCTCCCTGTCTTGTATCTCATTTCCCCCTCCTCTCTCTCCCTTGTGTCTCATTTGCCCCACCTCTCTTTCCCTTGTGTTTAATTTGTCCCCTCCTGTCTCTCCCTTGTGTTTAATTTCACCCCTCAACTCCATCCCTTGTGTCTCTTTCCCACTCCTCTCTCTCCCTTGTGTCTCATTTCCCCTTCTTTCCCTCCCTTGTGTCTAATTTCCGCCCTACTCTACCACGCTTCTTTCTCATTTCCCAGTCCTCTCCCTCCCTTGTGTCTCATTTGCCCCCTCCCCTCTCTCATTTGTAACTTCTTGTCCCCCTCCTCTCCCTTCCTTGTGTCTAATATCCCCCCTCCTCTTCCTCCCTTGTGTCTCCTTTCCACACTCCTCTTCCTCCCTTTTGTCTCCTTTCCCCCCTCCTCTACCTCCCTTGTGTCTAATTTCCCCCTCCTCTCTCTCCTTTGTGTCTAATTTTCCCACTCCTCTCCCTCCCTTGTGCCTCTCTCCCCCTCTCGCTCCCTTGTGTCTCATTTCTTCACTCCTCTCTCTACCTTGTATCTAAATTCCCCACTCCACTTGCTCCCTTGTGTTTCATTACCCCCCTCCTCTCCTTCCCTTGTGTCTCATTTCCCCCTCCTCTCCCTCCCTTGTGTCTCCTTTCCCTCCTCATCTCCCTCCCATTTTTCTCATTTCCCCCTCCTCTCTTTCCATTGTGTCTCCTTTCCCCCTCCTCTCCCTCCCTTAAGTCTCCTTACCCCCTCCTCTCCCTCCCTTGTGTCTCATTTCCCAGCTCCTCTCCCTCCCTTGTGGCTCATTCCTCCCTCTCCATCCCTTGTGTCTTATTTCCTCACCACATCCTTCCTTGTGCCTCATTCCACCCTCTCCCTCCCTTGTGTCTTTTTTTCCCACTCCTATCCATCCCTCTATTCTCATTTTACCCCTCCTCTCCCTCCCATGTGTATCATTTCCCCATCCTCTCTCACCCTTGTGTCTCATTTGCCCTCTCATCTCTCTTCATTGTGTTTCATTTGCACCCTCCTCTCTCTCCCTTGTGTTTCATTTCCCCCTCCTCTCCATCCCTTGTGTCTTATTTTCCCACATATCCCTTCCTTGTGCCTCATTCCCCCTCTCCCTCCCTTGTGTCTCATTTCTCCACTCATCTCTCTCCCTTGTTTTTCATTTGCCCCCTCCTCTCTCTCCCTTGTTTTTCATTTCCCCCCTCCTCTCCATCCCTTGTGTTTCATTTCCCCCTCCTCTCCCTCACTTGTGTCTCATTTCCCTCCTCTCCCTCCCTTGTGTCTCATTTCCCTGCTCCTCTCCCTCCCTTGTGGCTCATTCCCCCCTCTCCATACCTTGTGTCTTTTTTCCTCACCTTTCCCTTCCTTGTGCCTCATTCCGCCCTCTCCCTCCCTTGTGTCTCATTCGCACTCTCCCTCCCTTGTGTCTCATTCCCCCTTTCCCTCCCTTGTGTCTCCTTTCCCCCTACTCTCCATCCCTCTATTCTCCTTTTCCCCCTCCTCTGCCTCCCATGTGTCTAATCTCTCCCTCCTCTCCCTCCCTTGTGTGTCATTTCCCTCTCTTTTGTCTCTTTTCCTCCTCCTATCCCTCCCATGTATCTAATTTCCTCCCTCCTCTGGCTACATAGTGTCTCATTTCCACCCCCTCTCCCTTCCTTGTGCCTCATTCCCCTTCTCCCTTCCTTTTATCTCATTCCCCCTCCTCTCTCTCCCTTGTGTCTCATTTGCCCCCACCTCTCTCTCCCTTGTGTTTCATTTGTCCCCTCCTCTCTCTCCCTTGTGTTTCATTTCCCCCCCTCCTCTCCATCCCTTGTGTCTTTTTTCCCCCTCCTCTCTTTCCCTTGGTTCTCATTCCCCCCTCCTTTCCCTCCCTTGTGTCTAATTTCCACCCTACTCTACCTCCCTTGTTTCTCATTTCCCAGTCCTCTCCCTCCCTTGTAACTTCTTTTCCCCCTCTCCTACCTTCCTTGTGTCTAATTTCACCCCTGCTCTTCCTCCCTTGTGTCTCCTTTCCCCACTCCTCTCCCTCCCTTTTGTCTCCTTTCCCCCTCCTATCCATCCCTTGTATCTAATTTTCTCCCTCTCCCTCCCTTGTGTCTCCTTTTCCCCTTCCTCTCCCTCCCTTGTGTCTCATTTCCCCCTCCTCTCCCTCCCTTGTGTCTCATTTCCCCACTCCTCTCCCTCCCTTGTGCCTCATTCCCCATCTCCCTCCCTTGTGTCTCATTTCTACACTTCTCTCTCTCACTTGTGTCTGAATTCCCCACTCCTCTTCCTCCCTTGTGTTTCATTACCCCTTCATCTCCTTCCCTTGTGTCTCATTTTATCCCCTCTCCCTCCCTTGTGTCTTGTTCCCCCCTTTCCCTCCCTTGTATCTCCTTTGCCCCCTCCTCTCCCTCCCTTGTGTCTCATTTCCCCCTTCACTCCCTAGTTTGTGTCTAATTTCCCCCCTCTCCCTCCCTTGTGTATCATTTTACCCCCTCTCCCTCCCCTGTGTCTCCTTCCCCCTCTAACTCTATGGTGTCTCATTTCCCCCATCCTCTCTCTCCCTCTTGTCTCCTTTTCCCCCTCCTCTCCCTTACCTTTTGTCTTATTTCCCCTTCTTCTCCCTCCCTTGTGTCTCATTTCCCCGTCCTATATATCCCTTGTGTCTAAATTCCCCCCTCCTCTCCCTCCCTTATGTCTCCTAACCTCCTCCTCTCCCTCACATGTGTCTCATTTCCCCTCCTCTCCCTCCCTTGTGTCACATTTCCCCCTTCACTCCCTAGTTTGTGTCTCCTTTCCCCCTCCTCTCCCTCCCTTGAGTCTCCTTACCCCCTCCTCTCCCTCCCTTGTTGTAACGGAACCCATCACTGTTTTACCCTGTTTTATGGTTATTTAATTATTATGGTTAAAATATGATCACATTGCTGTACTGTAGATATGTTGTTTTATGTTCTACACAATATATTGGCTCAGAATATTACAGCCACTAGGCTAATAGATAATCCTATTACAGAGACTCCTTTATAAGATAAGGAAGTCTATTGTATAAAGTGTTTTATTATGAGACATAGAACAAAGAGTATAATCTGATTAATGTCTGATTGCATCAAAGTAGCCAGGTAGCCTAGGGGAGGTGTGACCACACCTATTGTTCTCTTTATGTGTATTGTGTGGCCAAATATGGGCATGTGTATAGCCTGTGGGAAGAGATGTGTATACATTTTTCTGCACAATATGGGTGGTCTGGGCTTCTGAGACTGCGCAGTGCTTCTATATGGATATTTAATGCTGAACCTGACTTTCCCTCTGAGACTCTTGGATGGGATTATACCAACTTCACTTTTACACAGCAGCTTGCCAGGGAAAAGGACGTCTCCAACGGCTGGTACCCTCTCACTACCGGGGTAGCCGTTACACTTGTGTCTCATTTCTCCACTCCTCTCTCTCCCTTGTATCTCAATTTCCCACTCATCTTCCTCCCATGTGTTTCATTACCCCCCTCCTCTCCTTCCCTTGTGTCTCATTTCCCCCTCCTCTCCCTCCCTTGTGTCTCCTTTCCCTCCTCATCTCCCTCCCATTTTTCACAAATCCCCCTCCTCTCTCTCCATTGTGTCTCCTTTCTGCCTCCTCTCCCCTCCTCTCCCTCCCTTGAGTCTCCTTACCCCCTCCTCTCCCTCACTTGTGTCTCATTTCCCCTCCTCTCCCTCCCTTGTGTCTCATTTAATACCTTCTCCCTCCCTTGTGTCTAGTTCCCCCCTTTCCCTCCCTTGTATCTCCTTTGCCCCCTCCTTTTCCTCCCTTGTGTCTTATTTCCCCCTTCACTCCCTAGTTTGTGTCTAATTTCCCCCCTCTCCCTCCCTTGTGTCTCATTTTACCCCCTCTTCCCTCCCCTGTGTCTCCTTCCCCCTCTAACTCCATGGTATCTCATTTCCCCATCCTCTCTCTCCCTCTTATCTCATTTTCCCCCTCCTCTTCCTTACCTTGTGTCTTATTTCCCCTTCTTCTCCCTCCCTTGTGTCTCCTTTCCCCCTTCCTCTACCTCCCTTGTGTCTCATTTCCCCCTCCTCTCCCTCCCTTGTGTCTCATTTCCCCACTCCTCTCCCTCCCTTGTGCCTCATTCCCCATCTCCCTCCCTTGTGTCTAATTTCTACACTTCTCTCTCTCACTTGTGTCTGAATTCCCCACTCCTCTTCCTCCCTTGTGTTTCATTACCCCTTCATCTCCTTCCCTTGTGTCTCATTTTATCCCCTCTCCCTCCCTTGTGTCTTGTTCCCCCCTTTCCCTCCCTTGTATCTCCTTTGCCCCCTCCTCTCCCTCCCTTGTGTCTCATTTCCCCCTTCACTCCCTAGTTTGTGTCTAATTTCCCCCTCTCCCTCCCTTGTGTCTCATTTTACCCCCTCTCCCTCCCCTGTGTCTCCTTCCCCCTCTAACTCCATGGTGTCTCATTTCCCCCATCCTCTCTCTCCCTCTTGTCTCATTTCCCCACTCCTCTCCCTTACCTTGTGTCTTATTTCCCCTTCTTCTCCCTCCCTTGTGTCTCATTTCCCCGTCCTCTCTATCCCTTCTGTCTAAATTCCCCCCCTCCTCTCCCTCCCTTATGTCTCCTTACCCCCTCCTCTCCCTCACATGTGTCTCATTTCCCCCCTCCTCTCCTCTCCCTTGTGTCTCATTTTATCCCCTCTAACTCCCTTGTGTCTAGTTCCCCCCTTTCCCTCCCTTGTATCTCCTTTGCCCCCTCCTCTCCCTCCCTTGTGTCTCATTTCCCCCTTCACTCCCTAGTTTGTGTCTAATTTCCTCCCTCTCCCTCCCTTTTGTCTCATTTTACCCCCTCTCCCTCCCCTGTGTCTCCGTCCCCCTCTAACTCCATGGTGTCTCATTTCCCCCATCCTCTCTCACCCTCTTGTTTCCTTTTCCCCCTCGTCTCCCTTACCTTTTGTCTTATTTCCCCTTCTTCTCCCTCCCGTGTCTCATTTCCCCGTCCTCTCTTTCCCTTGTGTCTCATTTCCCCCCTCCTCTCCTTCCCTTGTGTCTCCTTTCCCTCTGCTCTCCCTCCCTTGTGTCCTATTTTCCTGCTCATCTCCCTACCTTGTGTCTCATTTTCCCGCTCCTCTGCCTCCCGTGTGTCTCATTCCCCCTTCTCCCTGTCTTGTATCTCATTTCCCCCTCCTCTCTCTCCCTTGTGTCTCATTTGCCCCACCTCTCTTTCCCTTGTGTTTAATTTGTCCCCTCCTCTCTCTCCCTTGTGTTTAATTTCACCCCTCAACTCCATCCCTTGTGTCTCTTTCCCACTCCTCTCTCTCCCTTGTGTCTCATTTCCCCTTCTTTCCCTCCCTTGTGTCTAATTCCCGCCCTACTCTACCACGCTTCTTTCTCATTTCCCAGTCCTCTCCCTCCCTTGTGTCTCATTTGCCCCCTCCCTCTCTCATTTGTAACTTCTTGTCCCCCTCCTCTCCCTTCCTTGTGTCTAATAACCCCCCCTCCTCTTCCTCCCTTGTGTCTCCTTTCCACACTCCTCTTCCTCCCTTTTGTCTCCTTTCCCCCCTCCTCTACCTCCCTTGTGTCTAATTTCCCCCTCCTCTCTCTCCTTTGTGTCTAATTTCCCCACTCCTCTCCCTCCCTTGTGCCTCTCTCCCCCTCTCGCTCCCTTGTGTCTCATTTCTTCACTCCTCTTTCTCCCTTGCATCTCAATTCCCCACTCCACTTGCTCCCTTGTGTTTCATTACCCCCCTCCTCTCCTTCCCTTGTGTCTCATTTCCCCCTCCTCTCCCTCCCTTGTGTCTCCTTTCCCTCCTCATCTCCCTCCCATTTTTCTCATTTCCCCCTCCTCTCTTTCCATTGTGTCTCCTTTCCCCCTCCTCTCCCTCCCTTAAGTCTCCTTACCACCTCCTCTCCCTCCCTTGTGTCTCATTTCCCAGCTCCTCTCCCTCCCTTGTGGCTCATTCCCCCCTCTCCATCCCTTGTGTCTTATTTCCTCACCACATCCTTCCTTGTGCCTCATTCCACCCTCTCCCTCCCTTGTGTCTTTTTTTCCCACTCCTATCCATCCCTCTATTCTCATTTTACCCCTCCTCTCCCTCCCATGTGTATCATTTCCCCATCCTCTCTCACCCTTGTGTCTCATTTGCCCTCTCATCTCTCTTCATTGTGTTTCATTTGCACCCTCCTCTCTCTCCCTTGTGTTTCATTTCCCCCTCCTCTCCATCCCTTGTGTCTTATTTTCCCACATATCCCTTCCTTGTGCCTCATTCCCCCTCTACCTCCCTTGTGTCTCATTTCTCCACTCATCTCTCTCCCTTGTTTTTCATTTGCCCCCTCCTCTCTCTCCCTTGTTTTTCATTTCCCCCCTCCTCTCCATCCCTTGTGTTTCATTTCCCCCTCCTCTCCCTCACTTGTGTCTCATTTCCCTCCTCTCCCTCCCTTGTGTCTCATTTACCTGCTCCTCTCCCTCCCTTGTGGCTCATTCCCCCCTCTCCATACCTTGTGTCTTTTTCCTCACCTTTCCCTTCCTTGTGCCTCATTCCGCCCTCTCCCTCCCTTGTGTCTCATTCGCACTCTCCCTCCCTTGTGTCTCATTCCCCCTTTCCCTCCCTTGTGTCTCCTTTCCCCCTACTCTCCATCCCTCTATTCTCCTTTTCCCCCTCCTCTGCCTCCCATGTGTCTAATCTCTCCCTCCTCTCCCTCCCTTGTGTGTCATTTCCCTCTCTTTTGTCTCTTTTCCTCCTCCTATCCCTCCCATGTATCTAATTTCCTCCCTCCTCTGGCTACATAGTGTCTCATTTCCACCCCCTCTCCCTTCCTTGTGCCTCATTCCCCTTCTCTCTTCCTTTTATCTCATTACCCCTCCTCTCTCTCCCTTGTGTCTCATTTGCCCCCACCTCTCTCTCCCTTGTGTTTCATTTGTCCCCTCCTCTCTCTCCCTTGTGTTTCATTTCCCCCCTCCTCTCCATCCCTTGTGTCTTTTTCCCCCTCCTCTCTTTCCCTTGGTTCTCATTCCCCCCTCCTTTCCCTCCCTTGTGTCTAATTTCCGCCCTACTCTACCTCCCTTGTTTCTCATTTCCCAGTCCTCTCCCTCCCTTGTAACTTCTTTTCCCCCTCTCCTACCTTCCTTGTGTCTAATTTCACCCCTGCTCTTCCTCCCTTGTGTCTCCTTTCCCCACTCCTCTCCCTCCCTTTTGTCTCCTTTCCCCCTCCTATCCATCCCTTGTATCTAATTTTATCCCTCTCCCTCCCTTGTGTCTCCTTTTCCCCTTCCTCTCCCTCCCTTGTGTCTCATTTCCCCCTCCTCTCCCTCCCTTGTGTCTCATTTCCCCACTCCTCTCCCTCCCTTGTGCCTCATTCCCCATCTCCCTCCCTTGTGTCTCATTTCTACACTTCTCTCTCTCACTTGTGTCTGAATTCCCCACTCCTCTTCCTCCCTTGTGTTTCATTACCCCTTCATCTCCTTCCCTTGTGTCTCATTTTATCCCCTCTCCCTCCCTTGTGTCTTGTTCCCCCCTTTCCCTCCCTTGTATCTCCTTTGCCCCCTCCTCTCCCTCCCTTGTGTCTCATTTCCCCCTTCACTCCCTAGTTTGTGTCTAATTTCCCCCCTCTCCCTCCCTTGTGTATCATTTTACCCCCTCTCCCTCCCCTGTGTCTCCCTCCCCCTCTAACTCTATGGTGTCTCATTTCCCCCATCCTCTCTCTCCCTCTTGTCTCCTTTTCCCCCTCCTCTCCCTTACCTTTTGTCTTATTTCCCCTTCTTCTCCCTCCCTTGTGTCTCATTTCCCCGTCCTATATATCCCTTGTGTCTAAATTCCCCCCTCCTCTCCCTCCCTTATGTCTCCTAACCTCCTCCTCTCCCTCACATGTGTCTCATTTCCCCTCCTCTCCCTCCCTTGTGTCACATTTCCCCCTTCACTCCCTAGTTTGTGTCTCCTTTCCCCCTCCTCTCCCTCCCTTGAGTCTCCTTACCCCCTCCTCTCCCTCCCTTGTTGTAACGGAACCCATCACTGTTTTACCCTGTTTTATGGTTATTTAATTATTATGGTTAAAATATGATCACATTGCTGTACTGTAGATATGTTGTTTTATGTTCTACAGAATATATTGGCTCAGAATATTACAGCCACTAGGCTAATAGATAATCCTATTACAGAGACTCCTTTATAAGATAAGGAAGTCTATTGTATAAAGTGTTTTATTATGAGACATAGAACAAAGAGTATAATCTGATTAATGTCTGATTGCATCAAAGTAGCCAGGTAGCCTAGGGGAGGTGTGACCACACCTATTGTTCTCTTTATGTGTATTGTGTGGCCAAATATGGGCATGTGTATAGCCTGTGGGAAGAGATGTGTATACATTTTTCTGCACAATATGGGTGGTCTGGGCTTCTGAGACTGCGCAGTGCTTCTATATGGATATTTAATGCTGAACCTGACTTTCCCTCTGAGACTCTTGGATGGGATTATACCAACTTCACTTTTACACAGCAGCTTGCCAGGGAAAAGGACGTCTCCAACGGCTGGTACCCTCTCACTACCGGGGTAGCCGTTACACTTGTGTCTCATTTCTCCACTCCTCTCTCTCCCTTGTATCTCAATTCCCCACTCATCTTCCTCCCATGTGTTTCATTACCCCCCTCCTCTCCTTCCCTTGTGTCTCATTTCCCCCTCCTCTCCCTCCCTTGTGTCTCCTTTCCCTCCTCATCTCCCTCCCATTTTTCACATATCCCCCTCCTCTCTCTCCATTGTGTCTCCTTTCTGCCTCCTCTCCCCTCCTCTCCCTCCCTTGAGTCTCCTTACCCCCTCCTCTCCCTCACTTGTGTCTCATTTCCCCTCCTCTCCCTCCCTTGTGTCTCATTTAATACCTTCTCCCTCCCTTGTGTCTAGTTCCCCCCTTTCCCTCCCTTGTATCTCCTTTGCCCCCTCCTTTTCCTCCCTTGTGTCTTATTTCCCCCTTCACTCCCTAGTTTGTGTCTAATTTCCCCCTCTCCCTCCCTTGTGTCTCATTTTACCCCCTCTCCCTCCCCTGTGTCTCCTTCCCCCTCTAACTCCATGGTATCTCATTTCCCCATCCTCTCTCTCCCTCTTATCTCATTTTCCCCCTCCTCTTCCTTACCTTGTGTCTTATTTCCCCTTCTTCTCCCTCCCTTGTGTCTACTTTCCCCCTTCCTCTACCTCCCTTGTGTCTCATTTCCCCCTCCTCTCCCTCCCTTGTGTCTCATTTCCCCACTCCTCTCCCTCCCTTGTGCCTCATTCCCCATCTCCCTCCCTTGTGTCTCATTTCTACACTTCTCTCTCTCACTTGTGTCTGAATTCCCCACTCCTCTTCCTCCCTTGTGTTTCATTACCCCTTCATCTCCTTCCCTTGTATCTCATGTTATCCCCTCTCCCTCCCTTGTGTCTTGTTCCCCCCTTTCCCTCCCTTGTATCTCCTTTGCCCCCTCCTCTCCCTCCCTTGTGTCTCATTTCCCCCTTCACTCCCTAGTTTGTGTCTAATTTCCCCCTCTCCCTCCCTTGTGTCTCATTTTACCCCCTCTCCCTCCCCTGTGTCTCCTTCCCCCTCTAACTCCATGGTGTCTCATTTCCCCCATCCTCTCTCTCCCTCTTGTCTCCTTTTCCCCCTCCTCTCCCTTACCTTGTGTCTTATTTCCCCTTCTTCTCCCTCCCTTGTGTCTCATTTCCCCGTCCTCTCTATCCCTTCTGTCTAAATTCCCCCCTCCTCTCCCTCCCTTATGTCTCCTTACCCCCTCCTCTCCCTCACATGTGTCTCATTTCCCCTCCTCTCCCTCCCTTGTGTCTCATTTTATCCCCTCTAACTCCCTTGTGTCTAGTTCCCCCCTTTCCCTCCCTTGTATCTCCTTTGCCCCCTCCTCTCCCTCCCTTGTGTCTCATTTCCCCCTTCACTCCCTAGTTTGTGTCTAATTTCCTCCCTCTCCCTCCCTTTTGTCTCATTTTACCCCCTCTCCCTCCCCTGTGTCTCCTTCCCCCTCTAACTCCATGGTGTCTTATTTCCCCCATCCTTTCTCACCCTCTTGTTTCCTTTTCCCCCTCGTCTCCCTTACCTTTTGTCTTATTTCCCCTTCTTCTCCCTCCCGTGTCTCATTTCCCCGTCCTCTCTTTCCCTTGTGTCTCATTTCCCCCCTCCTCTCCTTCCCTTGTGTCTCCTTTCCCTCTGCTCTCCCTCCCTTGTGTCCTATTTTCCTGCTCATCTCCCTACCTTGTGTCTCATTTTCCCACTCCTCTGCCTCCCGTGTGTCTCATTCCCCCTTCTCCCTGTCTTGTATCTCATTTCCCCCTCCTCTCTCTCCCTTGTGTCTCATTTGCCCCACCTCTCTTTCCCTTGTGTTTAATTTGTCCCCTCCTCTCTCTCCCTTGTGTTTAATTTCACCCCTCAACTCCATCCCTTGTGTCTCTTTCCCACTCCTCTCTCTCCCTTGTGTCTCATTTCCCCTTCTTTCCCTCCCTTGTGTCTAATTTCCGCCCTACTCTACCACGCTTCTTTCTCATTTCCCAGTCCTCTCCCTCCCTTGTGTCTCATTTGCCCCCTCCCCTCTCTCATTTGTAACTTCTTGTCCCCCTCCTCTCCCTTCCTTGTGTCTAATAACCCCCCCTCCTCTTCCTCCCTTGTGTCTCCTTTCCACACTCCTCTTCCTCCCTTTTGTCTCCTTTCCCCCCTCCTCTACCTCCCTTGTGTCTAATTTCCCCCTCCTCTCTCTCCTTTGTGTCTAATTTCCCCACTCCTCTCCCTCCCTTGTGCCTCTCTCCCCCTCTCGCTCCCTTGTGTCTCATTTCTTCACTCCTCTCTCTCCCTTGCATCTCAATTCCCCACTCCACTTGCTCCCTTGTGTTTCATTACCCCCCTCCTCTCCCTCCCTTGTGTCTCATTTCCCCCTCCTCTCCCTCCCTTGTGTCTCCTTTCCCTCCTCATCTCCCTCCCATTTTTCTCATTTCCCCCTCCTCTCTTTCCATTGTGTCTCCTTTCCCCCTCCTCTCCCTCCCTTAAGTCTCCTTACCCCCTCCTCTCCCTCCCTTGTGTCTCATTTCCCAGCTCCTCTCCCTCCCTTGTGGCTCATTCCCCCCTCTCCATCCCTTGTGTCTTATTTCCTCACCACATCCTTCCTTGTGCCTCATTCCACCCTCTCCCTCCCTTGTGTCTTTTTTTCCCACTCCTATCCATCCCTCTATTCTCATTTTACCCCTCCTCTCCCTCCCATGTGTATCATTTGCCCATCCTCTCTCACCCTTGTGTCTCATTTGCCCTCTCATCTCTCTTCATTGTGTTTCATTTGCACCCTCCTCTCTCTCCCTTGTGTTTCATTTCCCCCTCCTCTCCATCCCTTGTGTCTTATTTTCCCACATATCCCTTCCTTGTGCCTCATTCCCCCTCTCCCTCCCTTGTGTCTCATTTCTCCACTCATCTCTCTCCCTTGTTTTTCATTTGCCCCCTCCTCTCTCTCCCTTGTTTTTCATTTCCCCCCTCCTCTCCATCCCTTGTGTTTCATTTCCCCCTCCTCTCCCTCACTTGTGTCTCATTTCCCTCCTCTCCCTCCCTTGTGTCTCATTTACCTGCTCCTCTCCCTCCCTTGTGGCTCATTCCCCCCTCTCCATACCTTGTGTCTTTTTTCCTCACCTTTCCCTTCCTTGTGCCTCATTCCGCCCTCTCCCTCCCTTGTGTCTCATTCGCACTCTCCCTCCCTTGTGTCTCATTCCCCCTTTCCCTCCCTTGTGTCTCCTTTCCCCCTACTCTCCATCCCTCTATTCTACTTTCCCCCTCCTCTGCCTCCCATGTGTCTAATCTCTCCCTCCTCTCCCTCCCTTGTGTGTCATTTCCCTCTCTTTTGTCTCTTTTCCTCCTCCTATCCCTCCCATGTATCTAATTTCCTCCCTCCTCTGGCTACATAGTGTCTCATTTCCACCCCCTCTCCCTTCCTTGTGCCTCATTCCCCTTCTCCCTCCCTTTTATCTCATTCCCCCTCCTCTCTCTCCCTTGTGTCTCATTTGCCCCCACCTCTCTCTCCCTTGTGTTTCATTTGTCCCCTCCTCTCTCTCCCTTGTGTTTCATTTCCCCCCTCCTCTCCATCCCTTGTGTCTTTTTCCCCCTCCTCTCTTTCCCTTGGTTCTCATTCCCCCCTCCTTTCCCTCCCTTGTGTCTAATTTCCGCCCTACTCTACCTCCCTTGTTTCTCATTTCCCAATCCTCTCCCTCCCTTGTAACTTCTTTTCCCCCTCTCCTACCTTCCTTGTGTCTAATTTCACCCCTGCTCTTCCTCCCTTGTTTCTCCTTTCCCCACTCCTCTCCCTCCCTTTTGTCTCCTTTCCCCCTCCTATCCATCCCTTGTATCTAATTTTATCCCTCTCCCTCCCTTGTGTCTCCTTTTCCCCTTCCTCTCCCTCCCTTGTGTCTCATTTCCCCCTCCTCTCCCTCCCTTGTGTCTCATTTCCCCACTCCTCTCCCTCCCTTGTGCCTCATTCCCCATCTCCCTCCCTTGTGTCTCATTTCTACACTTCTCTCTCTCACTTGTGTCTGAATTCCACACTCCTCTTCCTCCCTTGTGTTTCATTACCCCTTCATCTCCTTCCCTTGTGTCTCATTTTATCCCCTCTCCCTCCCTTGTGTCTTGTTCCCCCCTTTCCCTCCCTTGTATCTCCTTTGCCCCCTCCTCTCCCTCCCTTGTGTCTCATTTCCCCCTTCACTCCCTAGTTTGTGTCTAATTTCCCCCCTCTCCCTCCCTTGTGTATCATTTTACCCCCTCTCCCTCCCCTGTGTCTCCTTCCCCCTCTAACTCTATGGTGTCTCATTTCCCCCATCCTCTCTCTCCCTCTTGTCTCCTTTTCCCCCTCCTCTCCCTTACCTTTTGTCTTATTTCCCCTTCTTCTCCCTCCCTTGTGTCTCATTTCCCCGTCCTATATATCCCTTGTGTCTAAATTCCCCCCTCCTCTCCCTCCCTTATGTCTCCTAACCTCCTCCTCTCCCTCACATGTGTCTCATTTCCCCTCCTCTCCCTCCCTTGTGTCTCATTTCCCCCTTCACTCCCTAGTTTGTGTCTCCTTTCCCCCTCCTCTCCCTCCCTTGAGTCTCCTTACCCCCTCCTCTCCCTCCCTTGTTGTAACGGAACCCATCACTGTTTTACCCTGTTTTATGGTTATTTAATTATTATGGTTAAAATATGATCACATTGCTGTACTGTAGATATGTTGTTTTATGTTCTACAGAATATATTGGCTCAGAATATTACAGCCACTAGGCTAATAGATAATCCTATTACAGAGACTCCTTTATAAGATAAGGAAGTCTATTGTATAAAGTGTTTTATTATGAGACATAGAACAAAGAGTATAATCTGATTAATGTCTGATTGCATCAAAGTAGCCAGGTAGCCTAGGGGAGGTGTGACCACACCTATTGTTCTCTTTATGTGTATTGTGTGGCCAAATATGGGCATGTGTATAGCCTGTGGGAAGAGATGTGTATACATTTTTCTGCACAATATGGGTGGTCTGGGCTTCTGAGACTGCGCAGTGCTTCTATATGGATATTTAATGCTGAACCTGACTTTCCCTCTGAGACTCTTGGATGGGATTATACCAACTTCACTTTTACACAGCAGCTTGCCAGGGAAAAGGACGTCTCCAACGGCTGGTACCCTCTCACTACCGGGGTAGCCATTACACTTGTGTCTCATTTCTCCACTCCTCTCTCTCCCTTGTATCTCAATTCCCCACTCATCTTCCTCCCATGTGTTTCATTACCCCCCTCCTCTCCTTCCCTTGTGTCTCATTTCCCCCTCCTCTCCCTCCCTTGTGTCTCCTTTCCCTCCTCATCTCCCTCCCATTTTTCACATATCCCCCTCCTCTCTCTCCATTGTGTCTCCTTTCTGCCTCCTCTCCCCTCCTCTCCCTCCCTTGAGTCTCCTTACCCCCTCCTCTCCCTCACTTGTGTCTCATTTCCCCTCCTCTCCCTCCCTTGTGTCTCACTTAATACCTTCTCCCTCCCTTGTGTCTAGTTCCCCCCTTTCCCTCCCTTGTATCTCCTTTGCCCCCTCCTTTTCCTCCCTTGTGTCTTATTTCCCCCTTCACTCCCTAGTTTGTGTCTAATTTCCCCCCTCTCCCTCCCTTGTGTCTCATTTTACCCCCTCTCCCTCCCCTGTGTCTCCTTCCCCCTCTAACTCCATGGTATCTCATTTCCCCATCCTCTCTCTCCCTCTTATCTCATTTTCCCCCCTCCTCTTCCTTACCTTGTGTCTTATTTCCCCTTCTTCTCCCTCCCTTGTGTCTCCTTTTCCCCTTCCTCTACCTCCCTTGTGTCTCATTTCCCCCTCCTCTCCCTCCCTTGTGTCTCATTTCCCCACTCCTCTCCCTCCCTTGTGCCTCATTCCCCATCTCCCTCCCTTGTGTCTCATTTCTACACTTCTCTCTCTCACTTGTGTCTGAATTCCCCACTCCTCTTCCTCCCTTGTGTTTCATTACCCCTTCATCTCCTTCCCTTGTGTCTCATTTTATCCCCTCTCCCTCCCTTGTGTCTTGTTCCCCCCTTTCCCTCCCTTGTATCTCCTTTGCCCCCTCCTCTCCCTCCCTTGTGTCTCATTTCCCCCTTCACTCCCTAGTTTGTGTCTAATTTCCCCCTCTCCCTCCCTTGTGTCTCATTTTACCCCCTCTCCCTCCCCTGTGTCTCCTTCCCCCTCTAACTCCATGGTGTCTCATTTCCCCCATCCTCTCTCTCCCTCTTGTCTCCTTTTCCCCCTCCTCTCCCTTACCTTGTGTCTTATTTCCCCTTCTTCTCCCTCCCTTGTGTCTCATTTCCCCGTCCTCTCTATCCCTTGTGTCTAAATTCCCCCCTCCTCTCCCTCCCTTTTGTCTCCTTCCCCCCTCCTCTCCCTCACATGTGTCTCATTTCCCCTCCTCTCCCTCCCTTGTGTCTCATTTTATCCCCTCTAACTCCCTTGTGTCTAGTTCCCCCCTTTCCCTCCCTTGTATCTCCTTTGCCCCCTCCTCTCCCTCCCTTGTGTCTCATTTCCCCCTTCACTCCCTAGTTTGTGTCTAATTTCCTCCCTCTCCCTCCCTTTTGTCTCATTTTACCCCCTCTCCCTCCCCTGTGTCTCCTTCCCCCTCTAACTCCATGGTGTCTCATTTCCCCCATCCTTTCTCACCCTCTTGTTTCCTTTTCCCCCTCGTCTCCCTTACCTTTTGTCTTATTTCCCCTTCTTCTCCCTCCCGTGTCTCATTTCCCCGTCCTCTCTTTCCCTTGTGTCTCATTTCCCCCCTCCTCTCCTTCCCTTGTGTCTCCTTTCCCTCTGCTCTCCCTCCCTTGTGTCCTATTTTCCTGCTCATCTCCCTACCTTGTGTCTCATTTTCCCACTCCTCTGCCTCCCGTGTGTCTCATTCCCCCTTCTCCCTGTCTTGTATCTCATTTCCCCCTCCTCTCTCTCCCTTGTGTCTCATTTGCCCCACCTCTCTTTCCCTTGTGTTTAATTTGTCCCCTCCTCTCTCTCCCTTGTGTTTAATTTCACCCCTCAACTCCATCCCTTGTGTCTCTTTCCCACTCCTCTCTCTCCCTTGTGTCTCATTTCCCCTTCTTTCCCTCCCTTGTGTCTAATTTCCGCCCTACTCTACCACGCTTCTTTCTCATTTCCCAGTCCTCTCCCTCCCTTGTGTCTCATTTGCCCCCTCCCCTCTCTCATTTGTAACTTCTTGTCCCCCTCCTCTCCCTTCCTTGTGTCTAATAACCCCCCCTCCTCTTCCTCCCTTGTGTCTCCTTTCCACACTCCTCTTCCTCCCTTTTGTCTCCTTTCCCCCCTCCTCTACCTCCCTTGTGTCTAATTTCCCCCTCCTCTCTCTCCTTTGTGTCTCATTTCCCCACTCCTCTCCCTCCCTTGTGCCTCTCTCCCCCTCTCGCTCCCTTGTGTCTCATTTCTTCACTCCTCTCTCTCCCTTGCATCTCAATTCCCCACTCCACTTGCTCCCTTGTGTTTCATTACCCCCCTCCTCTCCCTCCCTTGTGTCTCATTTCCCCCTCCTCTCCCTCCCTTGTGTCTCCTTTCCCTCCTCATCTCCCTCCCATTTTTCTCATTTCCCCCTCCTCTCTTTCCATTGTGTCTCCTTTCCCCCTCCTCTCCCTCCCTTAAGTCTCCTTACCCCCTCCTCTCCCTCCCTTGTGTCTCATTTCCCAGCTCCTCTCCCTCCCTTGTGGCTCATTCCCCCCTCTCCATCCCTTGTGTCTTATTTCCTCACCACATCCTTCCTTGTGCCTCATTCCACCCTCTCCCTCCCTTGTGTCTTTTTTTCCCACTCCTATCCATCCCTCTATTCTCATTTTACCCCTCCTCTCCCTCCCATGTGTATCATTTCCCCATCCTCTCTCACCCTTGTGTCTCATTTGCCCTCTCATCTCTCTTCATTGTGTTTCATTTGCACCCTCCTCTCTCTCCCTTGTGTTTCATTTCCCCCTCCTCTCCATCCCTTGTGTCTTATTTTCCCACATATCCCTTCCTTGTGCCTCATTCCCCCTCTCCCTCCCTTGTGTCTCATTTCTCCACTCATCTCTCTCCCTTGTTTTTCATTTGCCCCCTCCTCTCTCTCCCTTGTTTTTCATTTCCCCCCTCCTCTCCATCCCTTGTGTTTCATTTCCCCCTCCTCTCCCTCACTTGTGTCTCATTTCCCTCCTCTCCCTCCCTTGTGTCTCATTTACCTGCTCCTCTCCCTCCCTTGTGGCTCATTCCCCCCTCTCCATACCTTGTGTCTTTTTTCCTCACCTTTCCCTTCCTTGTGCCTCATTCCGCCCTCTCCCTCCCTTGTGTCTCATTCGCACTCTCCCTCCCTTGTGTCTCATTCCCCCTTTCCCTCCCTTGTGTCTCCTTTCCCCCTACTCTCCATCCCTCTATTCTCCTTTCCCCCTCCTCTGCCTCCCATGTGTCTAATCTCTCCCTCCTCTCCCTCCCTTGTGTGTCATTTCCCTCTCTTTTGTCTCTTTTCCTCCTCCTATCCCTCCCATGTATCTAATTTCCTCCCTCCTCTGGCTACATAGTGTCTCATTTCCACCCCCTCTCCCTTCCTTGTGCCTCATTCCCCTTCTCCCTCCCTTTTATCTCATTCCCCCTCCTCTCTCTCCCTTGTGTCTCATTTGCCCCCACCTCTCTCTCCCTTGTGTTTCATTTGTCCCCTCCTCTCTCTCCCTTGTGTTTCATTTCCCCCCTCCTCTCCCTCCCTTGTGTCTTTTTCCCCCTCCTCTCTTTCCCTTGGTTCTCATTCCCCCCTCCTTTCCCTCCCTTGTGTCTAATTTCCGCCCTACTCTACCTCCCTTGTTTCTCATTTCCCAGTCCTCTCCCTCCCTTGTAACTTATTTTCCCCCTCTCCTACCTTCCTTGTGTCTAATTTCACCCCTCCTCTTCCTCCCTTGTGTCTCCTTTCCCCACTCCTCTCCCTCCCTTTTGTCTCCTTTCCCCCTCCTATCCATCCCTTGTATCTAATTTTCTCCCTCTCCCTCCCTTGTGTCTCCTTTTCCCCTTCCTCTCCCTCCCTTGTGTCTCATTTCCCCCTCCTCTCCCTCCCTTGTGTCTCATTTCCCCACTCCTCTCCCTCCCTTGTGCCTCATTCCCCATCTCCCTCCCTTGTGTCTCATTTCTACGCTTCTCTCTCTCACTTGTGTCTGAATTCCCCACTCCTCTTCCTCCCTTGTGTTTCATTACCCCTTCATCTCCTTCCCTTGTGTCTCATTTTATCCCCTCTCCCTCCCTTGTGTCTTGTTCCCCCCTTTCCCTCCCTTGTATCTCCTTTGCCCCCTCCTCTCCCTCCCTTGTGTCTCATTTCCCCCTTCACTCCCTAGTTTGTGTCTAATTTCCCCCTCTCCCTCCCTTGTGTCTCATTTTACCCCCTCTCCCTCCCCTGTGTCTCCTTCCCCCTCTAACTCCATGGTGTCTCATTTCCCCCATCCTCTCTCTCCCTCTTGTCTCCTTTTCCCCCTCCTCTCCCTTACCTTGTGTCTTATTTCCCCTTCTTCTCCCTCCCTTGTGTCTCATTTCCCCGTCCTCTCTATCCCTTGTGTCTAAATTCCCCCCTCCTCTCCCTCCCTTATGTCTCCTTACCCCCTCCTCTCCCTCACATGTGTCTCATTTCCCCTCCTCTCCCTCCCTTGTGTCTCATTTTATCCCCTCTAACTCCCTTGTGTCTAGTTCCCCCCCTTTCCCTCCCTTGTATCTCCTTTGCCCCCTCCTCTCCCTCCCTTGTGTCTCATTTCCCCCTTCACTCCCTAGTTTGTGTCTAATTTCCTCCCTCTCCCTCCCTTTTGTCTCATTTTACCCCCTCTCCCTCCCCTGTGTCTCCTTCCCCCTCTAACTCCATGGTGTCTCATTTCCCCCATCCTTTCTCACCCTCTTGTTTCCTTTTCCCCCTCGTCTCCCTTACCTTTTGTCTTATTTCCCCTTCTTCTCCCTCCCGTGTCTCATTTCCCCGTCCTCTCTTTCCCTTGTGTCTCATTTCCCCCCTCCTCTCCTTCCCTTGTGTCTCCTTTCCCTCTGCTCTCCCTCCCTTGTGTCCTATTTTCCTGCTCATCTCCCTACCTTGTGTCTCATTTTCCCGCTCCTCTGCCTCCCGTGCGTCTCATTCCCCCTTCTCCCTGTCTTGTATCTCATTTCCCCCTCCTCTCTCTCCCTTGTGTCTCATTTGCCCCACCTCTCTTTCCCTTGTGTTTAATTTGTCCCCTCCTCTCTCTCCCTTGTGTTTAATTTCACCCCTCAACTCCATCCCTTGTGTCTCTTTCCCACTCCTCTCTCTCCCTTGTGTCTCATTTCCCCTTCTTTCCCTCCCTTGTGTCTAATTTCCGCCCTACTCTACCACGCTTCTTTCTCATTTCCCAGTCCTCTCCCTCCCTTGTGTCTCATTTGCCCCCTCCCCTCTCTCATTTGTAACTTCTTGTCCCCCTCCTCTCCCTTCCTTGTGTCTAATAACCCCTCCTCCTCTTCCTCCCTTGTGTCTCCTTTCCACACTCCTCTTCCTCCCTTTTGTCTCCTTTCCCCCCTCCTCTACCTCCCTTGTGTCTAATTTCCCCCTCCTCTCTCTCCTTTGTGTCTCATTTCCCCACTCCTCTCCCTCCCTTGTGCCTCTCTCCCCCTCTCGCTCCCTTGTGTCTCATTTCTTCACTCCTCTCTCTCCCTTGCATCTCAATTCCCCACTCCACTTGCTCCCTTGTGTTTCATTACCCCCCTCCTCTCCTTCCCTTGTGTCTCATTTCCCCCTCCTCTCCCTCCCTTGTGTCTCCTTTCCCTCCTCATCTCCCTCCCATTTTTCTCATTTCCCACTCCTCTCTTTCCATTGTGTCTCCTTTCCCCCTCCTCTCCCTCCCTTAAGTCTCCTTACCCCCCTCCTCTCCCTCCCTTGTGTCTCATTTCCCAGCTCCTCTCCCTCCCTTGTGGCTCATTCCCCCCTCTCCATCCCTTTTGTCTTATTTCCTCACCACATCCTTCCTTGTGCCTCATTCCACCCTCTCCCTCCCTTGTGTCTTTTTTTCCCACTCCTATCCATCCCTCTATTCTCATTTTACCCCTCCTCTCCCTCCCATGTGTATCATTTCCCCATCCTCTCTCACCCTTGTGTCTCATTTGCCCTCTCATCTCTCTTCATTGTGTTTCATTTGCACCCTCCTCTCTCTCCCTTGTGTTTCATTTCCCCCTCCTCTCCATCCCTTGTGTCTTATTTTCCCACATATCCCTTCCTTGTGCCTCATTCCCCCTCTCCCTCCCTTGTGTCTCATTTCTCCACTCATCTCTCTCCCTTGTTTTTCATTTGCCCCCTCCTCTCTCTCCCTTGTTTTTCATTTCCCCCCTCCTCTCCATCCCTTGTGTTTCATTTCCCCCTCCTCTCCCTCCCTTGTGTCTCATTTCCCTCCTCTCCCTCCCTTGTGTCTCATTTACCTGCTCCTCTCCCTCCCTTGTGGCTCATTCCCCCCTCTCCATACCTTGTGTCTTTTTTCCTCACCTTTCCCTTCCTTGTGCCTCATTCCGCCCTCTCCCTCCCTTGTGTCTCATTCGCACTCTCCCTCCCTTGTGTCTCATTCCCCCTTTCCCTCCCTTGTGTCTCCTTTTCCCCCTCCTCTGCCTCCCATGTGTCTAATCTCTCCCTCCTCTCCCTCCCTTGTGTGTCATTTCCCTCTCTTTTGTCTCTTTTCCTCCTCCTATCCCTCCCATGTATCTAATTTCCTCCCTCCTCTGGCTACATAGTGTCTCATTTCCACCCCCTCTCCCTTCCTTGTGCCTCATTCCCCTTCTCCCTCCCTTTTATCTCATTCCCCCTCCTCTCTCTCCCTTGTGTCTCATTTGCCCCCACCTCTCTCTCCCTTGTGTTTCATTTGTCCCCTCCTCTCTCTCCCTTGTGTTTCATTTCCCCCCTCCTCTCCATCCCTTGTGTCTTTTTCCCCCTCCTCTCTTTCCCTTGGTTCTCATTCCCCCCTCCTTTCCCTCCCTTGTGTCTAATTTCCGCCCTACTCTACCTCCCTTGTTTCTCATTTCCCAGTCCTCTCCCTCCCTTGTAACTTCTTTTCCCCCTCTCCTACCTTCCTTGTGTCTAATTTCACCCCTCCTCTTCCTCCCTTGTGTCTCCTTTCCCCACTCCTCTCCCTCCCTTTTGTCTCCTTTCCCCCTCCTATCCATCCCTTGTATCTAATTTTCTCCCTCTCCCTCCCTTGTGTCTCCTTTTCCCCTTCCTCTCCCTCCCTTGTGTCTCATTTCCCCCTCCTCTCCCTCCCTTGTGTCTCATTTCCCCACTCCTCTCCCTCCCTTGTGCCTCATTCCCCATCTCCCTCCCTTGTGTCTCATTTCTACGCTTCTCTCTCTCACTTGTGTCTGAATTCCCCACTCCTCTTCCTCCCTTGTGTTTCATTACCCCTTCATCTCCTTCCCTTGTGTCTCATTTTATCCCCTCTCCCTCCCTTGTGTCTTGTTCCCCCCTTTCCCTCCCTTGTATCTCCTTTGCCCCCTCCTCTCCCTCCCTTGTGTCTCATTTCCCCCTTCACTCCCTAGTTTGTGTCTAATTTCCCCCTCTCCCTCCCTTGTGTCTCATTTTACCCCCTCTCCCTCCCCTGTGTCTCCTTCCCCCTCTAACTCCATGGTGTCTCATTTCCCCCATCCTCTCTCTCCCTCTTGTCTCCTTTTCCCCCTCCTCTCCCTTACCTTGTGTCTTATTTCCCCTTCTTCTCCCTCCCTTGTGTCTCATTTCCCCGTCCTCTCTATCCCTTGTGTCTAAATTCCCCCCTCCTCTCCCTCCCTTATGTCTCCTTACCCCCTCCTCTCCCTCACATGTGTCTCATTTCCCCTCCTCTCCCTCCCTTGTGTCTCATTTTATCCCCTCTAACTCCCTTGTGTCTAGTTCCCCCCTTTCCCTCCCTTGTATCTCCTTTGCCCCCTCCTCTCCCTCCCTTGTGTCTCATTTCCCCCTTCACTCCCTAGTTTGTGTCTAATTTCCTCCCTCTCCCTCCCTTTTGTCTCATTTTACCCCCTCTCCCTCCCCTGTGTCTCCTTCCCCCTCTAACTCCATGGTGTCTCATTTCCCCCATCCTTTCTCACCCTCTTGTTTCCTTTTCCCCCTCGTCTCCCTTACCTTTTGTCTTATTTCCCCTTCTTCTCCCTCCCTTGTGTCTCATTTCCCCGTCCTCTCTATCCCTTGTGTCTAAATTCCCCCCTCCTCTCCCTCCCTTATGTCTCCTTACCCCCTCCTCTCCCTCACATGTGTCTCATTTCCCCTCCTCTCCCTCCCTTGTGTCTCATTTTATCCCCTCTAACTCCCTTGTGTCTAGTTCCCCCCTTTCCCTCCCTTGTATCTCCTTTGCCCCCTCCTCTCCCTCCCTTGTGTCTCATTTCCCCCTTCACTCCCTAGTTTGTGTCTAATTTCCTCCCTCTCCCTCCCTTTTGTCTCATTTTACCCCCTCTCCCTCCCCTGTGTCTCCTTCCCCCTCTAACTCCATGGTGTCTCATTTCCCCCATCCTTTCTCACCCTCTTGTTTCCTTTTCCCCCTCGTCTCCCTTACCTTTTGTCTTATTTCCCCTTCTTCTCCCTCCCGTGTCTCATTTCCCCCTCCTCTCCCTCCCTTGTGTCTCATTTCCCCCCTCCTCTCCTTCCCTTGTGTCTCCTTTCCCTCTGCTCTCCCTCCCTTGTGTCCTATTTTCCTGCTCATCTCCCTACCTTGTGTCTCATTTTCCCGCTCCTCTGCCTCCCGTGTGTCTCATTCCCCCTTCTCCCTGTCTTGTATCTCATTTCCCCCGCCTCTCTCTCCCTTGTGTCTCATTTGCCCCACCTCTCTTTCCCTTGTGTTTAATTTGTCCCCTCCTCTCTCTCCCTTGTGTTTAATTTCACCCCTCAACTCCATCCCTTGTGTCTCTTTCCCACTCCTCTCTCTCCCTTGTGTCTCATTTCCCCTTCTTTCCCTCCCTTGTGTCTAATTTCCGCCCTACTCTACCACGCTTCTTTCTCATTTCCCAGTCCTCTCCCTCCCTTGTGTCTCATTTGCCCCCTCCCCTCTCTCATTTGTAACTTCTTGTCCCCCTCCTCTCCCTTCCTTGTGTCTAATAACCCCTCCTCCTCTTCCTCCCTTGTGTCTCCTTTCCACACTCCTCTTCCTCCCTTTTGTCTCCTTTCCCCCCTCCTCTACCTCCCTTGTGTCTAATTTCCCCCTCCTCTCTCTCCTTTGTGTCTAATTTCCCCACTCCTCTCCCTCCCTTGTGCCTCTCTCCCCCTCTCGCTCCCTTGTGTCTCATTTCTTCACTCCTCTCTCTCCCTTGCATCTCAATTCCCCACTCCACTTGCTCCCTTGTGTTTCATTACCCCCCTCCTCTCCTTCCCTTGTGTCTCATTTCCCCCTCCTCTCCCTCCCTTGTGTCTCCTTTCCCTCCTCATCTCCCTCCCATTTTTCTCATTTCCCCCTCCTCTCTTTCCATTGTGTCTCCTTTCCCCCTCCTCTCCCTCCCTTAAGTCTCCTTACCCCCTCCTCTCCCTCCCTTGTGTCTCATTTCCCAGCTCCTCTCCCTCCCTTGTGGCTCATTCCCCCCTCTCCATCCCTTGTGTCTTATTTCCTCACCACATCCTTCCTTGTGCCTCATTCCACCCTCTCCCTCCCTTGTGTCTTTTTTTCCCACTCCTATCCATCCCTCTATTCTCATGTTACCCCTCCTCTCCCTCCCATGTGTATCATTTCCCCATCCTCTCTCACCCTTGTGTCTCATTTGCCCTCTCATCTCTCTTCATTGTGTTTCATTTGCACCCTCCTCTCTCTCCCTTGTGTTTCATTTCCCCCTCCTCTCCATCCCTTGTGTCTTATTTTCCCACATATCCCTTCCTTGTGCCTCATTCCCCCTCTCACTCCCTTGTATCTCATTTCTCCACTCATCTCTCTCCCTTGTTTTTCATTTGCCCCCTCCTCTCTCTCCCTTGTTTTTCATTTCCCCCCTCCTCTCCATCCCTTGTGTTTCATTTCCCCCTCCTCTCCCTCACTTGTGTCTCATTTCCCTCCTCTCCCTCCCTTGTGTCTCATTTACCTGCTCCTCTCCCTCCCTTGTGGCTCATTCCCCCCTCTCCATACCTTGTGTCTTTTTTCCTCACCTTTCCCTTCCTTGTGCCTCATTCCGCCCTCTCCCTCCCTTGTGTCTCATTCCCCTTCTCCCTCCCTTTTATCTCATTCCCCCTCCTCTCTCTCCCTTGTGTCTCATTTGCCCCCACCTCTCTCTCCCTTGTGTTTCATTTGTCCCCTCCTCTCTCTCCCTTGTGTTTCATTTCCCCCCTCCTCTCCATCCCTTGTGTCTTTTTCCCCCTCCTCTCTTTCCCTTGGTTCTCATTCCCCCCTCCTTTCCCTCCCTTGTGTCTAATTTCCGCCCTACTCTACCTCCCTTGTTTCTCATTTCCCAGTCCTCTCCCTCCCTTGTAACTTATTTTCCCCCTCTCCTACCTTCCTTGTGTCTAATTTCACCCCTCCTCTTCCTCCCTTGTGTCTCCTTTCCCAACTCCTCTCCCTCCCTTTTGTCTCCTTTCCCCCCTCCTATCCATCCCTTGTATCTAATTTTCTCCCTCTCCCTCCCTTGTGTCTCCTTTTCCCCTTCCTCTCCCTCCCTTGTGTCTCATTTCCCCCTCCTCTCCCTCCCTTGTGTCTCATTTCCCCACTCCTCTCCCTCCCTTGTGCCTCATTCCCCATCTCCCTCCCTTGTGTCTCATTTCTACGCTTCTCTCTCTCACTTGTGTCTGAATTCCCCACTCCTCTTCCTCCCTTGTGTTTCATTACCCCTTCATCTCCTTCCCTTGTGTCTCATTTTATCCCCTCTCCCTCCCTTGTGTCTTGTTCCCCCCTTTCCCTCCCTTGTATCTCCTTTGCCCCCTCCTCTCCCTCCCTTGTGTCTCATTTCCCCCTTCACTCCCTAATTTGTGTCTAATTTCCCCCCTCTCCCTCCCTTGTGTATCATTTTACCCCCTCTCCCTCCCCTGTGTCTCCCTCCCCCTCTAACTCTATGGTGTCTCATTTCCCCCATCCTCTCTCTCCCTCTTGTCTCCTTTTCCCCCTCCTCTCCCTTACCTTGTGTCTTATTTCCCCTTCTTCTCCCTCCCTTGTGTCTCATTTCCCCGTCCTCTCTATCCCTTGTGTCTAAATTCCCCCCTCCTCTCCCTCCCTTATGTCTCCTAACCCCCTCCTCTCCCTCACATGTGTCTCATTTCCCCTCCTCTCCCTCCCTTGTGTCACATTTCCCCCTTCACTCCCTAGTTTGTGTCTCCTTTCCCCCTCCTCTCCCTCCCTTGAGTCTCCTTACCCCCTCCTCTCCCTCCCTTGTTGTAACGGAACCCATCACTGCTTTACCCTGTTTTATGGTTATTTAATTATTATGGTTAAAATATGATCACATTGCTGTACTGTAGATATGTTGTTTTATGTTCTACAGAATATATTGGCTCAGAATATTACAGCCACTAGGCTAATAGATAATCCTATTACAGAGACTCCTTTATAAGATAAGGAAGTCTATTGTATAAAGTGTTTTATTATGAGACATAGAACAAAGAGTATAATCTGATTAATGTCTGATTGCATCAAAGTAGCCAGGTAGCCTAGGGGAGGTGTGACCACAACTATTGTTCTCTTTATGTGTATTATGTGGCCAAATATGGGCATGTGTATAGCCTGTGGGAAGAGATGTGTATACATTTTTCTGCACAATATGGGTGGTCTGGGCTTCTGAGACTGCGCAGTGCTTCTATATGGATATTTAATGCTGAACCTGACTTTCCCTCTGAGACTCTTGGATGGGATTATACCAACTTCACTTTTACACAGCAGCTTGCCAGGGAAAAGGACGTCTCCAACGGCTGGTACCCTCTCACTACCGGGGTAGCCGTTACACTTGTGTCTCATTTCTCCACTCCTCTCTCTCCCTTGTATCTCAATTCCCCACTCATCTTCCTCCCATGTGTTTCATTACTCCTCTCCTCTCCTTCCCTTGTGTCTCATTTCCCCCTCCTCTCCCTCCCTTGTGTCTCCTTTCCCTCCTCATCTCCCTCCCATTTTTCACATATCCCCCTCCTCTCTCTCCATTGTGTCTCCTTTCTGCCTCCTCTCCCCTCCTCTCCCTCCCTTGAGTCTCCTTACCCCCTCCTCTCCCTCACTTGTGTCTCATTTCCCCTCCTCTCCCTCCCTTGTGTCTCATTTTATAACTTCTCCCTCCCTTGTGTCTAGTTCCCCCCTTTCCCTCCCTTGTATCTCCTTTGCCCCCTCCTTTTCCTCCCTTGTGTCTTATTTCCCCCTTCACTCCCTAGTTTGTGTCTAATTTCCCCCCTCTCCCTCCCTTGTGTCTCATTTTACCCCCTCTCCCTCCCCTGTGTCTCCTTCCCCCTCTAACTCCATGGTATCTCATTTCCCCATCCTCTCTCTCCCTCTTATCTCATTTCCCCCCTCCTCTTCCTTACCTTGTGTCTTATTTCCCCTTCTTCTCCCTCCCTTGTGTCTCCTTTCACCCTTCCTCTACCTCCCTTGTGTCTCATTTCCCCCTCCTCTCCCTCCCTTGTGTCTCATTTCCCCACTCCTCTCCCTCCCTTGTGCCTCATTCCCCATCTCCCTCCCTTGTGTCTCATTTCTACACTTCTCTCTCTCACTTGTGTCTGAATTCCCCACTCCTCTTCCTCCCTTGTGTTTCATTACCCCTTCATCTCCTTCCCTTGTGTCTCATTTTATCCCCTTTCCCTCCCTTGTGTCTTGTTCCCCCCTTTCCCTCCCTTGTATCTCCTTTGCCCCCTCCTCTCCCTCCCTTGTGTCTCATTTCCCCCTTCACTCCCTAGTTTGTGTCTAATTTCCCCCTCTCCCTCCCTTGTGTCTCATTTTACCCCCTCTCCCTCCCCTGTGTCTCCTTCCCCCTCTAACTCCATGGTGTCTCATTCCCCCCATCCTCTCTCTCCCTCTTGTCTCCTTTTCCCCCTCCTCTCCCTTACCTTGTGTCTTATTTCCCCTTCTTCTCCCTCCCTTGTGTCTCATTTCCCCGTCCTCTCTGTCCCTTGTGTCTAAATTCCCCCCTCCTCTCCCTCCCTTATGTCTCCTTACCCCCTCCTCTCCCTCACATGTGTCTCATTTCCCCTCCTCTCCCTCCCTTGTGTCTCATTTTATCCCCTCTAACTCCCTTGTGTCTAGTTCCCCCCTTTCCCTCCCTTGTATCTCCTTTGCCCCCACCTCTCCCTCCCTTGTGTCTCATTTCCCCCTTCACTCCCTAGTTTGTGTCTAATTTCCTCCCTCTCCCTCCATTTTGTCTCATTTTACCCCCTCTCCCTCCCCTGTGTCTCCTTCCCCCTCTAACTCCATGGTGTCTCATTTCCCCCATCCTTTCTCATCCTCTTGTTTCCTTTTCCCCCTCGTCTCCCTTACCTTTTGTCTTATTTCCCCTTCTTCTCCCTCCCGTGTCTCATTTCCCCGTCCTCTCTTTCCCTTGTGTCTCATTTCCCCCCTCCTCTCCTTCCCTTGTGTCTCCTTTCCCTCTGCTCTCCCTCCCTTGTGTCCTATTTTCCTGCTCATCTCCCTACCTTGTGTCTCATTTTCCCGCTCCTCTGCCTCCCGTGTGTCTCATTCCCCCTTCTCCCTGTCTTGTATCTCATTTCCCCCTCCTCTCTCTCCCTTGTGTCTCATTTGCCCCACCTCTCTTTCCCTTGTGTTTAATTTGTCCCCTCCTCTCTCTCCCTTGTGTTTAATTTCACCCCTCAACTCCATCCCTTGTGTCTCTTTCCCACTCCTCTCTCTCCCTTGTGTCTCATTTCCCCTTCTTTCCCTCCCTTGTGTCTAATTTCCGCCCTACTCTACCACGCTTCTTTCTCATTTCCCTGTCCTCTCCCTCCCTTGTGTCTCATTTGCCCCCTCCCCTCTCTCATTTGTAACTTCTTGTCCCCCTCCTCTCCCTTCCTTGTGTCTAATATCCCCCCTCCTCTTCCTCCCTTGTGTCTCCTTTCCACACTCCTCTTCCTCCCTTTTGTCTCCTTTCCCCCCTCCTCTACCTCCCTTGTGTCTAATTTCCCCCTCCTCTCTCTCCTTTGTGTCTAATTTCCCCACTCCTCTCCCTCCCTTGTGCCTCTCTCCCCCTCTCGCTCCCTTGTGTCTCATTTCTTCACTCCTCTCTCTCCCTTGCATCTCAATTCCCCACTCCACTTGCTCCCTTGTGTTTCATTACCCCCCTCCTCTCCTTCCCTTGTGTCTCATTTCCCCCTCCTCTCCCTCCCTTGTGTCTCCTTTCCCTCCTCATCTCCCTCCGATTTTTCTTATTTCCCCCTCCTCTCTTTCCATTGTGTCTCCTTTCCCCCTCCTCTCCCTCCCTTAAGTCTCCTTACCCCCTCCTCTCCCTCCCTTGTGTCTCATTTCCCAGCTCCTCTCCCTCCCTTGTGGCTCATTCCCCCCTCTCCATCCCTTGTGTCTTATTTCCTCACCACATCCTTCCTTGTGCCTCATTCCACCCTCTCCCTCCCTTGTGTCTTTTTTCCCCACTCCTATCCATCCCTCTATTCTCATTTTACCCCTCCTCTCCCTCCCATGTGTATCATTTCCCCATCCTCTCTCACCCTTGTGTCTCATTTGCCCTCTCATCTCTCTTCATTGTGTTTCATTTGCACCCTCCTCTCTCTCCCTTGTGTTTCATTTCCCCCTCCTCTCCATCCCTTGTGTCTTATTTTCCCACATATCCCTTCCTTGTGCCTCATTCCCCCTCTCCCTCCCTTGTGTCTCATTTCTCCACTCATCTCTCTCCCTTGTTTTTCATTTGCCCCCTCCTCTCTCTCCCTTGTTTTTCATTTCCCCCCTCCTCTCCATCCCTTGTGTTTCATTTCCCCCTCCTCTCCCTCACTTGTGTCTCATTTCCCTCCTCTCCCTCACTTGTGTCTCATGTCCCTGCTCCTCTCCCTCCCGTGTGGCTCATTCCCCCCTCTCCATACCTTGTGTCTTTTTTCCTCACCTTTCCCTTCCTTGTGCCTCATTCCGCCCTCTCCCTCCCTTGTGTCTCATTCGCACTCTCCCTCCCTTGTGTCTCTTTCCCCCTTTCCCTCCCTTGTGTCTCCTTTCCCCCTACTCTCCATCCCTCTATTCTCCTTTTCCCCCTCCTCTGCCTCCCATGTGTCTAATCTCTCCCTCCTCTCCCTCCCTTGTGTGTCATTTCCCTCTCTTTTGTCTCTTTTCCTCCTTCTATCCCTCCCATGTATCTGATTTCCTCCGTCCTCTGGCTACATAGTGTCTCATTTCCACCCCCTCTCCCTTCCTTGTGCCTCATTCCCCTTCTCCCTCCCTTTTATCTCATTCCCCCTCCTCCCTCTCCCTTGTGTCTCATTTGCCCCCACCTCTCTCTCCCTTGTGTTTCATTTGTCCCCTCCTCTCTCTCCCTTGTGTTTCATTTCCCCCCTCCTCTCCATCCCTTGTGTCTTTTTCCCCCTCCTCTCTTTCCCTTGGTTCTCATTCCCCCCTCCTTTCCCTCCCTTGTGTCTAATTTCCGCCCTACTCTACCTCCCTTGTTTCTCATTTCCCAGTCCTCTCCCTCCCTTGTGACTTCTTTTCCCCCTCTCCTACCTTCCTTGTGTCTAATTTCACCCCTCCTCTTCCTCCCTTGTGTCTCCTTTCCCCACTCCTCTCCCTCCCTTTTGTCTCCTTTCCCCCTCGTATCCATCCCTTGTATCTAATTTTCTCCCTCTCCCTCCCTTGTGTCTCCTTTTCCCCTTCCTCTCCCTCCCTTGTGTCTCATTTCCCCCTCCTCTCCCTCCCTTGTGTCTCATTTCCCCACTCCTCTCCCTCCCTTGTGCCTCATTCCCCATCTCCCTCCCTTGTGTCTCATTTCTACACTTCTCTCTCTCACTTGTGTCTGAATTCCCCACTCCTCTTCCTCCCTTGTGTTTCATTACCCCTTCATCTCCTTCCCTTGTGTCTCATTTTATCCCCTCTCCCTCCCTTGTGTCTTGTTCCCCCCTTTCCCTCCCTTGTATCTCCTTTGCCCCCTCCTCTCCCTCCCTTGTGTCTCATTTCCCCCTTCACTCCCTAGTTTGTGTCTAATTTCCCCCTCTCCCTCCCTTGTGTCTCATTTTACCCCCTCTCCCTCCCCTGTGTCTCCTTCCCCCTCTAACTCCATGGTGTCTCATTTCCCCCATCCTCTCTCTCCCTCTTGTCTCATTTTCCCCCTCCTCTCCCTTACCTTGTGTCTTATTTCCCCTTCTTCTCCCTCCCTTGTGTCTCATTTCCCCGTCCTCTCTATCCCTTGTGTCTAAATTCCCCCCTCCTCTCCCTCCCTTATGTCTCCTTTCCCCCTCCTCTCCCTCACATGTGTCTCATTTCCCCTCCTCTCCCTCCCTTGTGTCTCATTTTATCCCCTCTAACTCCCTTGTGTCTAGTTCCCCCCTTTCCCTCCCTTGTATCTCCTTTGCCCCCTCCTCTCCCTCCCTTGTGTCTCATTTCCCCCTTCACTCCCTAGTTTGTGTCTAATTTCCTCCCTCTCCCTCCCTTTTGTCTCATTTTACCCCCTCTCCCTCCCCTGTGTCTCCTTCCCCCTCTAACTCCATGGTGTCTCATTTCCCCCATCCTTTCTCACCCTCTTGTTTCCTTTTCCCCCTCCTCTCCCTTACCTTTTGTCTTATTTCCCCTTCTTCTCCCTCCCGTGTCTCATTTCCCCGTCCTCTCTTTCCCTTGTGTCTCATTTCCCCCCTCCTCTCCTTCCCTTGTGTCTCCTTTCCCTCTGCTCTCCCTCCCTTGTGTCCTATTTTCCTGCTCATCTCCCTACCTTGTGTCTCATTTTCCCGCTCCTCTGCCTCCCGTGTGTCTCATTCCCCCTTCTCCCTGTCTTGTATCTCATTTCCCCCTCCTCTCTCTCCCTTGTGTCTCATTTGCCCCACCTCTCTTTCCCTTGTGTTTAATTTGTCCCCTCCTCTCTCTCCCTTGTGTTTAATTTCACCCCTCAACTCCATCCCTTGTGTCTCTTTCCCACTCCTCTCTCTCCCTTGTGTCTCATTTCCCCTTCTTTCCCTCCCTTGTGTCTAATTTCCGCCCTACTCTACCACGCTTCTTTCTCATTTCCCAGTCCTCTCCCTCCCTTGTGTCTCATTTGCCCCCTCCCCTCTCTCATTTGTAACTTCTTGTCCCCCTCCTCTCCCTTCCTTGTGTCTAATAACCCCCCTCCTCTTCCTCCCTTGTGTCTCCTTTCCACACTCCTCTTCCTCCCTTTTGTCTCCTTTCCCCCCTCCTCTACCTCCCTTGTGTCTAATTTCCCCCTCCTCTCTCTCCTTTGTGTCTAATTTCCCCACTCCTCTCCCTCCCTTGTGCCTCTCTCCCCCTCTCGCTCCCTTGTGTCTCATTTCTTCACTCCTCTCTCTCCCTTGCATCTCAATTCCCCACTCCACTTGCTCCCTTGTGTTTCATTACCCCCCTCCTCTCCTTCCCTTGTGTCTCATTTCCCCCTCCTCTCCCTCCCTTGTGTCTCCTTTCCCTCCTCATCTCCCTCCCATTTTTCTCATTTCCCCCTCCTCTCTTTCCATTGTGTCTCCTTTCCCCCTCCTCTCCCTCCCTTAAGTCTCCTTACCCCCTCCTCTCCCTCCCTTGTGTCTCATTTCCCAGCTCCTCTCCCTCCCTTGTGGCTCATTCCCCCCTCTCCATCCCTTGTGTCTTATTTCCTCACCACATCCTTCCTTGTGCCTCATTCCACCCTCTCCCTCCCTTGTGTCTTTTTTTCCCACTCCTATCCATCCCTCTATTCTCATTTTAGCCCTCCTCTCCCTCCCATGTGTATCATTTCCCCATCCTCTCTCACCCTTGTGTCTCATTTGCCCTCTCATCTCTCTTCATTGTGTTTCATTTGCACCCTCCTCTCTCTCCCTTGTGTTTCATTTCCCCCTCCTCTCCATCCCTTGTGTCTTATTTTCCCACATATCCCTTCCTTGTGCCTCATTCCCCCTCTCCCTCCCTTGTGTCTCATTTCTCCACTCATCTCTCTCCCTTGTTTTTCATTTGCCCCCTCCTCTCTCTCCCTTGTTTTTCATTTCCCCCCTCCTCTCCATCCCTTGTGTTTCATTTCCCCCTCCTCTCCCTCACTTGTGTCTCATTTCCCTCCTCTCCCTCCCTTGTGTCTCATTTACCTGCTCCTCTCCCTCCCTTGTGGCTCATTCCCCCCTCTCCATACCTTGTGTCTTTTTTCCTCACCTTTCCCTTCCTTGTGCCTCATTCCGCCCTCTCCCTCCCTTGTGTCTCATTCGCACTCTCCTTCCCTTGTGTCTCATTCCCCCTTTCCCTCCCTTGTGTCTCCTTTTCCCCCTCCTCTGCCTCCCATGTGTCTAATCTCTCCCTCCTCTCCCTCCCTTGTGTGTCATTTCCCTCTCTTTTGTCTCTTTTCCTCCTCCTATCCCTCCCATGTATCTAATTTCCTCCCTCCTCTGGCTACATAGTGTCTCATTTCCACCCCCTCTCCCTTCCTTGTGCCTCATTCCCCTTCTCCCTCCCTTTTATCTCATTCCCCCTCCTCTCTCTCCCTTGTGTCTCATTTGCCCCCACCTCTCTCTCCCTTGTGTTTCATTTGTCCCCTCCTCTCTCTCCCTTGTGTTTCATTTCCCCCTTCCTCTCCATCCCTTGTGTCTTTTCCCCCCTCCTCTCTTTCCCTTGGTTCTCATTTCCCCCCTCCTTTCCCTCCCTTGTGTCTAATTTCCGCCCAACTCTACCTCCCTTGTTTCTAATTTCCCAGTCCTCTCCCTCCCTTGTAACTTCTTTTCCCCCTCTCCTACGTTCCTTGTGTCTAATTTCACCCCTCCTCTCCCTCCCTTTTGTCTCCTTTCCCCCTCCTATCCATCCCTTGTATCTAATTTTCTCCCTCTCCCTCCCTTGTGTCTCCTTTCCCCTTCCTCTACCTCCCTTGTGTCTCATTTCCCCCTCCTCTCCCTCCCTTGTGTCTCATTTCCCTACTCCTCTCCCTCCCTTGTGCCTCATTCCCCCTCTCCCTCCCTTGTGTCTCATTTCTACACATCTCTCTCTCACTTGTGTCTGAATTCCCCACTCCTCTTCCTCCCTTGTGTTTCATTACCCCTTCATCTCCTTCCCTTGTGTCTCATTTCCTCCTCCTCTCCCTCCCTTGTGTCTCCTTTCCCTCCTCATCTCCCTCCTATTTTTCTCATATCCCCCTCCTTTCTTTCCATTGTGTCTCCTTTCCTACTTCCTCTCCCCTCCTCTCACTCCCTTGAGTCTCCTTACCCCCTCCTCTCCCTCACTTGTGTCTAATTTCCCCTCCTCTCCCTCCCTTGTGTCTCATTTCCCCCTTCACTCCCTTCCTTGTGTCTAATATCCCCTCTCCCTCCCTTGTGTCTCATTTTACCCCCTCTCCCTCCCTTGTATCTCATTCCCCCCTTTCCCTACCTTGTGTCTCCTTTGCCACTTCCTCTCCCTCCCTTGTGTCTCATTTCCCCCTTCACTCCCTAGTTTGTGTCTAATTTCCCCCCTCTCCCTCCCTTGTGTCTCATTTTACCCCCCTCTCCCTCACTTGTGTGTCCTTCCCCCTCTAACTCCATGGTGTCTCATTTCCCCCCATCCTCTTTCTCCCCCTTGTCTCATTTTCCCCTTCTTCCACCCTTGTGTCTCATTTGCCCATCCTCTCTATCCCTTGTGTCTCAATTCCCCCCTCCTCTCCCTCCCTTGTGTCTCATTCCCCCCCCTACTTACCCTTCCTTGTGTTTCATTTCCCCCTCCTCTCCCTCCCTTGTGTCTCATTTGCCCCCTCCTCTCTCTCTCTTGTGTCTTCTTTTCTCCCTCCTATCCCTCCCTTGTGTCTCCTTTCCCCACTCCTCTCCCTCCCTTTTGACTCCATTCCCCCTCCTCTCCCTCCCTTGTGTCTCATTTCCCCCTCCTCTCCCTCCCTTGTGTCTCCTTTCCATCTCCTCTCCCTCCCTTGTGTCTTATTTCCCCTCTCCTCTCCCTAATTTGTGTCTCATTTCCCCGCTCCTCTGCCTCCCTTGTGGCTCATCCCCCCTCTCCATCCCTTGTGTCTTATTTCCTCACCACTCCCTTCCTTGTGCCTCATTCCACCCTCTCCCTCCCTTGTGTCTCATTCCCCTTCTCCTTCCCTTGTTTCTCCTTTCCCCCTCCTATCCATCCCTCTATTATCATTTTCCCTCTCCTCTCCCTCCCATGTGTCTCATTTCCCCATCCTCTCTCACCCTTGTGTCTCATTTGCACCCTCATCTCTCTCCATTGTGTTTCATTTGCACCCTCCTCTCTCACCCTTGTGTTTCACTTCCCCCCTCCTTTCCCTCCCTTGTGTCTCATTTCCCCCCTCAACTCCCTCCTTTGTGGCTCATTTCCACCCTCTCCATCCTTTGTGTCTTATTTCCTCACCTCTCCCTTCCTTGTGCCTCATTCCGCCCTCTCCCTCCCTTGTGTCTCATTCCCCCCTCTCCCTCCCTTGTGTCTCATTCCCCGTCTCCCTCCCTTGTGTCTTATTCCACCCTCCACTCCCTCCCTTGTGGCTCATTTCCCCCCTCTCCATCCCTTGTGACTTATTTCCAAACCTCTCCCTTCCTTGTGCCTCATTCCGCCTCTCCCTCCCTTGTGTCTCATTTCTCCACTCCTCTCTCTCCCTTGTTTTTCATTTGCCCCCTCCTCTCTCTCCCTTGTTTTTCATTCCCCCCTCCTCTCCATACCTTGTGATCAATTTCCCCCTTCTCTCCCTCACTTGTGTCTCACTTCCCTCTTCTCTCTCCCTTGTGTCTCATTTCCCTGCTCCTCTCCCTCCCTTGTGGCTCCTTCCCCCTCTCCATCCCTTGTGTCTTATTTCCTCACCTCTCCCTTCCTTGTGTCTCATTCCACCCTCTCCCTCACTTGTGTCTCATTCCCCTTACTTTTCCTCCCTCATGTCTCATTTGCCCCTCCTCTCTCTCTCTTGTGTCTCCTTTTTCCTCTCCTATCCCTTCCGTATGTCTAATTTCCCCCTCCTCTCCCTCCCTTGTGTCTCCTTCCCCCCTCCTCTCCCTCCCTTTTGTCTCCTTTCCCCCTCCTATCCCTCCCTTGTATCTAATTTTCTCCCTCCTCTCCCTCCCTTGAGTCTCTTTTCCCCCTCCTCTCCCTCCCTTGTGTCTCATTTCCCCCCTCCTCTCCCTCCCTTGTGTCTCCTTTCCCCCTCCTCTCCATCCCTTGTATCTCATTTCCCCCCTCCTCTCCCACCCTTGTGTCTCCTTTCCCCCTCCTCTCCCTCCCTTGTGTCTCATTTCTCCCTCCTCTCCCTCCCTTGTGTCTCATTTACCTGCTCCCCTCCCTCCCTTGTGGCTAATTCCACCCTCTCCATCCCTTGTGTCTGTTTTCCTCACCTCTCACTTCCTTGTGCCTCATCCCCCCTCTCCCTCACTTTTGTCTCATTCCCCCTCCTCTCTCTCTCTCTTGTGTCTCCTTTTCCCTCTCCTATCCCTTCCGTGAGTCTCCTTTCCTCCTCCTCAACCTCCCTTGTGTCTCCTTTCCCTCCTCATCTCCCTCTCATTTTTCTCATATCCACCTCCTCTCTTTCCATTGTGTCTCCTTTCCCTCTTCCTCTCACCTCCTCTCCCTCCCTTGAGTCTCCTTACCCCCTTCTCTCCCTCACTTGTGTCTCATTTCCCCTCCTCTCCCTCCCTTGTGTCTCAGTTCACCCTTCACTCCCTTCCTTGTGTCTAATATCCCCCTCTCCCTCCCTTGTGTCTCATTTTACCCCCTCTCCCTCCCTTGTATCTCATTCCCCCATTTCCCTACGTTGTGTCTCATTTCCCCCTTCACTCCCTAGTTTGTGTCTAATTTCCCCCTCTCCCTCCCTTGTGTCTCATTTTACCCCCCTCTCCCTCCCTTGTGTTTCCTTCCCCCTCTAACTCCATGGTGTCTCATTTCCCCCATCCTCTCTCTCCCAATTGTCTCATTTTCCCCTTCTTCTTCCTCCCTTGTGTCTCATTTGCCCATCCTCTCTATCGCTTGTGTCTCAATTGCCCCCTCATCTCCCTCCCTTGTGTCTCATTCCCCCAACTCTCCCTCCCTTGTGTTTAATTTCCCCCTCCTCTCCCTCTCTTGTGTCTCATTTCCCCCTTCACTCCCTAGTTTATGTCTAATTTCCCCCTCTCCCTCCCTTGTGTCTCATTTTACCCCCCTCTCCCTCACTTGTGTGTCCTTCCCCCTCTAACTCCATGGTGTCTCATTTCCCCCCATCCTCTTTCTCCCACTTGTCTCATTTTCCCCTTCTTCCACCCTTGTGTCTCATTTGCCCATCCTCTCTATCCCTTGTGTCTCAATTCCCCCCTCCTCTCCCTCCCTTGTGTCTCATTCCCCCCCTACTCACCCTTCCTTGTGTTTCATTTCCCCCTCCTCTCCCTCCCTTGTGTCTCATTTGCCCCCTCCTCTCTCTCTCTTGTGTCTTCTTTTCTCCCTCCTATCCCTCCCTTGTGTCTCCTTTCCCCACTCCTCTCCCTCCCTTTTGACTCCATTCCCCCTCCTCTCCCTCCCTTGTGTCTCATTTCCCCCTCCTCTCCCTCCCTTGTGTCTCCTTTCCATCTCCTCTCCCTCACTTGTGTCTTATTTCCCCTCTCCTCTCCCTAATTTGTGTCTCATTTCCCCGCTCCTCTGCCTCCCTTGTGGCTCATCCCCCCTCTCCATCCCTTGTGTCTTATTTCCTCACCACTCCCTTCCTTGTGCCTCATTCCACCCTCTCCCTCCCTTGTGTCTCATTCCCCTTCTCCTTCCCTTGTTTCTCCTTTCCCTCTCCTATCCATCCCTCTATTATCATTTTCCCTCTCCTCTCCCTCCCATGTGTCTCATTTCCCCATCCTCTCTCACCCTTGTGTCTCATTTGCACCCTCATCTCTCTCCATTGTGTTTCATTTGCACCCTCCTCTCTCACCATTGTGTTTCACTTCCCCCCTCCTTTCCCTCCCTTGTGTCTCATTTCCCCCCTCAACTCCCTCCTTTGTGGCTCATTTCCACCCTCTCCATCCTTTGTGTCTTATTTCCTCACCTCTCCCTTCCTTGTGCCTCATTCCGCCCTCTCCCTCCCTTGTGTCTCATTCCCCCCTCTCCCTCCCTTGTGTCTCATTCCCCGTCTCCCTCCCTTGTGTCTTATTCCACCCTCCACTCCCTCCCTTGTGGCTCATTTCCCCCCTCTCCATCCCTTGTGACTTATTTCCAAACCTCTCCCTTCCTTGTGCCTCATTCCGCCTCTCCCTCCCTTGTGTCTCATTTCTCCACTCCTCTCTCTCCCTTTTTTTTTTTCATTTGCCCCCTCCTCTCTCTCCCTTGTTTTTCATTCCCCCCTCCTCTCCATACCTTGTGATCAATTTCCCCCTTCTCTCCCTCACTTGTGTCTCACTTCCCTCTTCTCTCTCCCTTGTGTCTCATTTCCCTGCTCCTCTCCCTCCCTTGTGGCTCCTTCCCCCTCTCCATCCCTTGTGTCTTATTTCCTCACCTCTCCCTTCCTTGTGTCTCATTCCACCCTCTCCCTCACTTGTGTCTCATTCCCCTTACTTTTCCTCCCTCATGTCTCATTTGCCCCTCCTCTCTCTCTCTTGTGTCTCCTTTTTCCTCTCCTATCCCTTCCGTATGTCTAATTTCCTCCTCCTCTCCCTCCCTTGTGTCTCCTTCCCCCCTCCTCTCCCTCCCTTTTGTCTCCTTTCCCCCTCCTATCCCTCCCTTGTATCTAATTTTCTCCCTCCTCTCCCTCCCTTGAGTCTCCTTTCCCCCTCCTCTCCCTCCCTTGTGTCTCATTTCCCCCCTCCTCTCCCTCCCTTGTGTCTCCTTTCCCCCTCCTCTCCATCCCTTGTATCTCATTTCCCCCTCCTCTCCCACCCTTGTGTCTCCTTTCCCCCCTCCTCTCCCTCCCTTGTGTCTCATTTCCCCCTCCTCTCCCTCCCTTGTGTCTCATTTACCTGCTCCCCTCCCTCCCTTGTGGCTAATTCCCCCCTCTCCATCCCTTGTGTCTGTTTTCCTCACCTCTCACTTCCTTGTGCCTCATCCCCCCTCTCCCTCACTTTTGTCTCATTCCCCCTCCTCTCTCTCTCTTGTGTCTCCTTTTCCCTCTCCTATCCCTTCCGTGAGTCTCCTTTCCTCCTCCTCAACCTCCCTTGTGTCTCCTTTCCCTCCTCATCTCCCTCTCATTTTTCTCATATCCACCTCCTCTATTTCCATTGTGTCTCCTTTCCCTCTTCCTCTCACCTCCTCTCCCTCCCTTGAGTCTCCTTACCCCCTTCTCTCCCTCACTTGTGTCTCATTTCCCCTCCTCTCCCTCCCTTGTGTCTCATTTCACCCTTCACTCCCTTCCTTGTGTCTAATATCCCCCTCTCCCTCCCTTGTGTCTCATTTTACCCCCCTCTCCCTCCCTTGTATCTCATTCCCCCATTTCCCTACGTTGTGTCTCATTTCCCCCTTCACTCCCTAGTTTGTGTCTAATTTCCCCCTCTCCCTCCCTTGTGTCTCATTTTACCCCCCTCTCCCTCCCTTGTGTTTCCTTCCCCCTCTAACTCCATGGTGTCTCATTTCCCCCATCCTCTCTCTCCCAATTGTCTCATTTTCCCCTTCTTCTTCCTCCCTTGTGTCTCATTTGCCCATCCTCTCTATCGCTTGTGTCTCAATTCCCCCCTCCTCTCCCTCCCTTGTGTCTCATTCCCCCAACTCTACCTCCCTTGTGTTTAATTTTCCCCTCCTCTCCCTCCCTTGTGTCTCATTTGGCCCCTCCTCTCTCTCTCTTGTGTCTTCTTTTCCCCCTCCTATCCCTCCCTTGTGTCTCCTTTCCCCACTCCTCTCCCTCCCTTTTGACTCCATTCCCCCTCCTCTTCCTCCCTTGTGTCTGATTTCCCCCCTCTTCTCCCTCCCTTGTGTCTCCTTTCCCTCTCCTCTCCCTCCCTTGTGTCTTATTTCCCCTCTCCTCTCCCTAATTTGTGTCTCATTACCCCACTCCTCTTCCTCCCTTGTGGCTCATCCCCCCCCTCTCCATCCCTTGTGTCTTATTTCCTCACCTCTCCCTTCCTTGTACCTCACTCCCCCTCTCCCTCCCTTGTGTCTCATTTCTCCACTCCTCTCTCTCCCTTATGTTTCATTTGACCCCTCCTCTCTCTCCCTTGTGTTTAATTTCCCCATACTCTCTTTCACTTGTTTCTCATTTCCATCCTCTCCCTCCCTTGTGGCTCATTCCCCCCTCTCATCCCTTGTGTCTTATTTCCTCACCTCTCCCTACCTTGTGCCTCATTCCGCCCTCTCCCTCCCTTGTGTCTCATTCCCCCTTCTCCCTCCCTTGTGTCTCATTCCCCCCCTTGTGTCTCCTTCCCCCCTACTCTCATCCCTCTTTTTTCATTTCCCCCTCCTCTCCCTCCCTTGTGTCTCATTTACACCTTTCACTCCCTCCCTTGTGGCTCATTTCCCCCCCTCTCCATCCCTTGTGACTTATTTCCAAACCTCTCCCTTCCTTGTGCCTCATTCCCCCTCTCCCTCCCTTGTGTCTCATTTCTCCACTCCTTTCTCTCCCTTGTTTTTCATTTGCCCCCTCCTCTCTCTCCCTTGTTTTTCATTCCCCCCCTCCTCTCCATACCTTGTGATTAATTTCCCCCTCCTCTCCCTCACTTGTGTCTCATTTCCCTCTTCTCTCTCCCTTGTGTCTCATTTCCCTGCTCCTCTCCCTCCCTTGTGGCTCCATCCCCCTCTCCATCCCTTGTGTCTTATTTCCTCCCCTCTCCCTTCCTTGTGTCTCATTCCACCCTCTCCCTCACTTGTGTCTCATTCCCCCTACTCTTCCTCCCTCGTGTTTCATTTGCCCCCTCCTCTCTCTCTCTCTTGTGTCTCCTTTTCCCTCTCCTATCCCTTCCGTGAGTCTAATTTCCCCCTCCTCTCCCTCCCTTGTGTCTCCTTTCCTCACTCCTCTCCCTCTCTTTTGTCTCCATTCCCCTCCTATCCCTTCCTTGTATCTAATTTTCTCCCTCCCTTGTGTCTCATTTCCCCCTCCTCATCCACCCTTGTGTCTCCTTTCCCCCTCCTCTCCCTCCCTTGTGTCTCATTTCCCCTCTCCTCTTCCTTCCTTGTGTCTCATTTTCTCCTCCTCTCTCTTCCTTGTTTTTCATTTCCCCCCTCCTCTCCATCCCTTGTGTTTCATTTCAATCTCCTCTCCCTCACTTGTGTCTCATTTCCCTCTTCTCCCTCCCTTGCGTCTCATTTCCCTGCTCCTCTCCCTCCCTTGTGGCTCATTTCCCCCCTCTACATCCCTTGTGTCTTATTTCCCCACCTCTCCCTTTTTGTGCCTCATTCCCCCTCTCCCTCCCTTGTGTATCATTTCTCCACTCCTCTCTCTCCCTTGTGTCTCATTCCCCCCTCTCCCTCCCTTGTGTCTCATTCACCCCTCAAACTCTCTTGTGTCTCCTTTCCTTCTTCTCCATCCCTCTATTCTCATTTTCCTCTACTCTCCCTCCCTTGTGTCTCATTTCCCCCTCCTCTCTCTCCCTTGTATCTCATTGGCCCTCTCCCTCTCCCTCTATTCTCCTTCCCATATTTCTCATTTCCCCAGTCTCTCTCTCTCCCTTGTGTCTCATTGCCCCCTTCTTCTCTCTATTGTGTTTCATTTGCCCCCTCCTCTCCCTCCCTTGTGTCTTATATCCCCACCTCTTCCTTCCTTGTGCCTCATTCCCTCTCTCCCTCCCTTGTGTCTCATTTCTCCACTCCACTCTCTCCCTTGTTTTTCATTTGCCCCCTCCTCTCTCTCCCTGTTTTTTTATTTCCCCCCTCCTCTCCATCCCTTGTGTCTCATTTCCCCCTCCCCTCTCTCCTTTGTGTCTCATTTCCCCCTTCCTCTCCCTCCCTTGTGTCTCATTTCCCTGCTCCTCTCCCTCCCTTGTGGCTCATTTCCCCACTCGCCATCCCTTGTGTCTTTTTTCCCCACCTCTCCCTTCCTTGTGCCTCATTCCCCTTCTCCCTCCCTTGTATCTCATTTCTCCACTCCTCTCTCTCCCTTGTGTCTAATTCCCCCCTCTCACTCCCTTGTGTCTCCTTTCCCTGTCTTCTCCATCCCTCTATTCTCATTTTCCCCCTACTCTCCCTCCCTTGTGTCTCATTTCCCCCTCCCCTCTCTCCCGTTTGTCTCATTGGCCCTCTCCTATCTCTCCCTTGTGTTTTATTTGCCCCCTCCTCTCTCTCTCTCTTGTGTTTAATATCCCCCTCCTTTCCCTCCCTTTTGTCTAATTTCCCCTCCTCTCCCTCCCTTGTGGTTCATTTCACCCCCTCTTCACTCCTTCTGTCTTATTTCCTCACCTCTCCCTCCCTTGTGCATCATTCCCCCTCTCCCTCTCTTGTATCTCATTTCCCTCTCCTCTCCCTCCCTTGTGTCTCATTTGCCCCCTCCTCTCCCTCCCTTGTGTCTCCATTCTCCACTCCTCTCCCACCCTTTTGTCTCCTTTCCCCCTCCTATCCCTCCCTTGTATCCAATTTCCTCCCTCCTCACCCTCCCTAGTGTCTTATTTCCCCCTCCTCTCCCACCCTTGTGTCTCCTTCCCCCTCCTCTCCCTCCCATGTTTTTTATTTCCCCCCTCCTCTCCCTCCCTTGTGTCTCATTTACCCACTCCTCTCCCTACCTTGTGGCTCATTCCCCCCCTCTTCATCCCTTGTGTCTTATTTCCTCACCTCTCCCTTCCTTGTGCCTCATTCCCCCGTCTCCCTCACTTGTGTCTCATTCCCCCTACTTTTCCTCCCTCATGTCTCATTTGCCCCTCCTCTCTCTCTCTTGTGTCTCCTTTTTCCTCTCCTATCCCTTCCGTATGTCTAATTTCCCCCTCCTCTCCCTCCCTTGTGTCTCCTTCCCCCCTCATCTCCCTCCCTTTTGTCTCCTTTCCCCCTCCTATCCCTCCCTTGTATCTAATTTTCTCCCTCCTCTCCCTCCCTTGTGTCTCCTTTCCCCCTCCTCTCCATCCCTTGTATCTCATTTCCCCCCTCCTTTCCCACCCTTGTGTCTCCTTTCCCCTGCCTCTCCCTCCCTTGTGTCTCATTTCCCCCCTCCTCTCCCTCCCTTGTGTCTCATTTCCCCCTCCTCTCCCTCCCTTGTGTCTCATTTACCCGTACTTCTCCCTCCCTTGTGGCTAATTCCCCCCTCTCCATCCCTTGTGTCTGTTTTCCTCACCTCTCACTTCCTTGTGCCTCATCCCCCCCTCTCCCTCACTTTTGTCTCATTCCCCCTACTCCTCCTCCCTCGTGTCTCATTTGCCCCCTCCTCTCTCTCTCTTGTTTCTCCTTTTCCCTCTCCTATCCCTTTAGTGAGTCTCCTTTCCACTCCTCTCCCTTCCTTGTGTCTCCTTTCCCTCCTCATCTCCCTCTCATTTTTCTCATATCCCCCTCCTCTCTTTCCATTGTGTCTCCTTTCCCCCTTCCTCTCCCCTCCTCTCCCTCCCTTGAGTCTCCTTACCCCCTCCTCTCCCTCACTTGTGTCTCATTTCCCCTCCTCTCGCTCCCTTTTGTCTCATTTCCCCCTTCACTCCCTTCCTTGTGTCTAATATCCCCCTCTCCCTCCCTTGTGTCTCATTTTACCCCCTCTCCCTCCCTTGTATCTCATTCCCCCCTTTCCCTACCTTGTGTCTCATTTCCCCCTTCACTCCCTAGTTTGTGTCTAATTTCCCCCCTCTCCCTCCCTTGTGTCTCATTTTACCCCCCTCTCCCTCCCTTGTGTTTCCTTCCCCCTCTAACTCCATGGTGTCTCATTTCCCCCATCCTCTTTCTCCCTCTTGTCTCATTTTCCCCTTCATCTTCCTCCCTTGTGTCTCATTTGCCCATCCTCTCTATCCCTTGTGTCTCAATTCCCCCCTCCTCTCCCTCCCTTGTTGTCTCATTCCCCCCTACTCTCCCTCCCTTGTGTTTAATTCCCCCCTCCTCTCCCTCCCTTGTGTCTCATTTGCCCCCTCCTCTCTCTCTCTCTTGTGTCTTCTTTTCCCCCTCCTATCCCTCCCTTGTGTCTCCTTTCCCCACTCCTCTCCCTCCCTTTTGACTCCATTCACCCTCCTCTCCCTCCCTTGTGTCTCATTTCCCCCCTCCTCTCCCTCCCTTGTGTCTCCTTTCCCTCTCCTCTCCCTCCCTGGTGTCTTATTTCCCCTCTCCTCTCCCTAATTTGTATCTCATTTCCCCGCTCCTCTGCCTCCCTTGTGGCTCATCCCCCCCTCTCCATCCCTTGTGTCTTATTTCCTCACCACTCCCTTCCTTGTGCCTCATTCCACCCTCTCCCTCCCTTGTGTCTCATTCCCCTTCTCCTTCCCTTGTGTCTACCTTCCCCCTCCTATCCATCCCTCTATTCTCATTTTCCCCTTTTCTTCCTCCCATGTGTCTCATTTCCCCATCCTCTCTCACCCTTGTGTCTCAATTACACCCTCATCTCTCTCCATTGTGTTTCATTTGCACCCTCCTCTCTCACCCTTGTGTTTCACTTCCCCCCTCCTTTCCCTCCCTTGTGTCTCATTTCCCCCCTCAACTCCCTCCTTTGTGGCTCATTTCCACCCTCTCCATCCTTTGTGTCTTATTTCCCCACCTCTCCCTTCCTTGTGTCTCATTTCTCCACTCCTCTCTCTCCCTTATGTTTCATTTGACCCCTCCTCTCTCTCCCTTGTGTTTAATTTCACCATCCTCTCTTTCACTTGTTTCTCATTTCCCTCCTCTCCCTCCCTTGTGGCTCATTCCCCCCTCTCCACCCCTTGTGTCTTATTTCCTCACCTCTCCCTTCCTTGTGCCTCATTCCACCCTCTCCCTCCCTTGTGTCTCATCCCCCCTCTCCCTCCCTTGTGTCTCATTCCCCCTCTCGCTCCCTTGTGTCTCCTTTCCCCCTACTCTCATCCCTCTTTTTTCATTTCCCCCTCCTCTCCCTTTCTTGTGCCTCATTCCGCCTCTCCCTCCCTTGTGTCTCATTTCTCCACTCCTCTCTCTCCCTTGTTTTTCATTTAACCCTCCTCTCTCTCCCTTGTTTTTCATTCCCCCCTCCTCTCCATACCTTGTGATTAATTTCCCCCTCCTCTCCCTCACTTGTGTCTCATTTCCCTCTTCTCTCTCCCTTGTGTCTCATTTCCCTGCTCCTCTCCCTCCCTTGTGGCTCCTTCCCCCTCTCCATCCCTTGTGTCTTATTTCCTCACCTCTCCCTCCCTTGTGTCTCATTTCCACCCTCCACTCCCTCCCTTGTGGCTCATTTCCCCCCTCTCCATCCCTTGTGACTTATTTCCAAACCTCTCCCTTCCTTGTGCCTCATTCCGCCTCTCCCTCCCTTGTGTCTCATTTCTCCACTCCTCTCTCTCCCTTGTTTTTCATTTGCCCCCTCCTCTCTCTCCCTTGTTTTTCATTCCCCCCCTCCTCTCCATACCTTGTGATTAATTTCCCCCTCCTCTCCCTCACTTGTGTCTCATTTCCCTCTTCTCTCTCCCTTGTGTCTCATTTCCCTGCTCCTCTCCCTCCCTTGTGGCTCCTTCCCCCTCTCCATCCCTTGTGTCTTATTTCCTCACCTCTCCCTTCCTTGTGTCTCATTTCACCCTCTCCCTCACTTGTGTCTCATTCCCCCTACTCTTCCTCCCTCGTGTCTCATTTGCCCCCTCCTCTCTCTCTCTTGTGTCTCCTTTTCCCTCTCCTATCCCTTCCGTGAGTCTAATTTCCCCCTCCTCTCTCTCCCTTGTGTCGCCTTTCCCCACTCCTCTCCCTCTCTTTTGTCTCCATTCCCCTCCTATCCCTTCCTTGTATCTAATGTTCTCCCTCCCTTGTGTCTCATTTCCCCCTCCTCATCCACCCTTGTGTCTCCTTTACCCCTCCTCTTCATCCCTTGTGTCTCATTTCCCCCCTCCTCTCCCACCCTTGTGTCTCCTTTGCTCGTCCTCTCTCTTCCTTGTTTTTCATTTCCCCCCTCCTCTACATTCCTTGTGTTTCATTTCCTTCTCCTCTCCCTCACTTGTGTCTCATTTCCCTCTTCTCCCTCCCTTGCATCTCATTTCCCTGCTCCTCTCCCTCCCTTGTGGCTCATTTCCCCCCTCTACATCCCTTGTGTCTTATTTCCCCACCTCTCCCTTCTTGTGCCTCATTCCCCCTCTCCCTCCCTTGTGTATCATTTGTCCCCTCCTCTCTCTCCCTTGTGTCTCATTTCCACCCTCCACTCCCTCCCTTGTGGCTCATTTCCCCCCTCTCCATCCCTTGTGACTTATTTCCAAACCTCTCCCTTTCTTGTGCCTCATTCCGCCTCTCCCTCCCTTGTGTCTCATTTCTCCACTCCTCTCTCTCCCTTGTTTTTCATTTGACCCTCCTCTCTCTCCCTTGTTTTTCATTCCCCCCTCCTCTCCATACCTTGTGATTAATTTCCCCCTCCTCTCCCTCACTTGTGTCTCATTTCCCTCTTCTCTCTCCCTTGTGTCTCATTTCCCTGCTCCTCTCCCTCCCTTGTGGCTCATTCCCCCCTCTCCATCCCTTGTGTCCTATTTCCTTACCTCTCTCTTCCTTGTGCCTCATCCCCCCCTCTCCCTCACTTGTGTCTCATTCCCCCCTTTGCCTCCCTTGTGTCTCATTCCCCTCTCCCTCCCTTGTGTCTCCTTTCCCCATCCTCTCCATCCCTCTATTCTAATTTCCACCCTTCTCTCCTTCCCATATTTCTCATTTCCCCAGTCTCTCTCTCTCCCTTGTGTCTCATTGCCCCCTTCTTCTCTCTATTGTGTTTCATTTGCCCCCTCCTCTCCCTCCCTTGTGTCTTATATCCCCACCTCTTCCTTCCTTGTGCCTCATTCCCTCTCTCCCTCCCTTGTGTCTCATTTCTCCACTCCACTCTCTCCCTTGTTTTTCATTTGCCCCCTCCTCTCTCTCCCTGTTTTTTTTATTTCCCCCCTCCTCTCCATCCCTTGTGTCTCATTTCCCCCTCCCCTCTCTCCTTTGTGTCTCATTTCCCCCTTCCTCTCCCTCCCTTGTGTCTCATTTCCCTGCTCCTCTCCCTCCCTTGTGGCTCATTTTCCCACTCGCCATCCCTTGTGTCTTTTTTCCCCACCTCTCCCTTCCTTGTGCCTCATTCCCCTTCTCCCTCCCTTGTATCTCATTTCTCCACTCCTCTCTCTCCCTTGTGTCTAATTCCCCCCTCTCACTCCCTTGTGTCTCCTTTCCCTGTCTTCTCCATCCCTCTATTCTCATTTTCCCCCTACTCTCCCTCCCTTGTGTCTCATTTCCCCCTCCCCTCTCTCCCGTTTGTCTCATTGGCCCTCTCCTATCTCTCCCTTGTGTTTTATTTGCCCCCTCCTCTCTCTCTCTCTTGTGTTTAATATCCCCCTCCTTTCCCTCCCTTTTGTCTAATTTCCCCTCCTCTCCCTCCCTTGTGGTTCATTTCACCCCCTCTTCACTCCTTCTGTCTTATTTCCTCACCTCTCCCTCCCTTGTGCATCATTCCCCCTCTCCCTCTCTTGTATCTCATTTCCCTCTCCTCTCCCTCCCTTGTGTCTCATTTGCCCCCTCCTCTCCCTCCCTTGTGTCTCCATTCTCCACTCCTCTCCCACCCTTTTGTCTCCTTTCCCCCTCCTATCCCTCCCTTGTATCCAATTTCCTCCCTCCTCACCCTCCCTAGTGTCTTATTTCCCCCTCCTCTCCCACCCTTGTGTCTCCTTCCCCCTCCTCTCCCTCCCATGTTTTTTATTTCCCCCCTCCTCTCCCTCCCTTGTGTCTCATTTACCCACTCCTCTCCCTACCTTGTGGCTCATTCCCCCCCCCCTCTTCATCCCTTGTGTCTTATTTCCTCACCTCTCCCTTCCTTGTGCCTCATTCCCCCGTCTCCCTCACTTGTGTCTCATTCCCCCTACTTTTCCTCCCTCATGTCTCATTTGCCCCTCCTCTCTCTCTCTTGTGTCTCCTTTTTCCTCTCCTATCCCTTCCGTATGTCTAATTTCCCCCTCCTCTCCCTCCCTTGTGTCTCCTTCCCCCCTCATCTCCCTCCCTTTTGTCTCCTTTCCCCCTCCTATCCCTCCCTTGTATCTAATTTTCTCCCTCCTCTCCCTCCCTTGTGTCTCCTTTCCCCCTCCTCTCCATCCCTTGTATCTCATTTCCCCCCTCCTTTCCCACCCTTGTGTCTCCTTTCCCCTGCCTCTCCCTCCCTTGTGTCTCATTTCCCCCCTCCTCTCCCTCCCTTGTGTCTCATTTCCCCCTCCTCTCCCTCCCTTGTGTCTCATTTACCCGTACTTCTCCCTCCCTTGTGGCTAATTCCCCCCTCTCCATCCCTTGTGTCTGTTTTCCTCACCTCACTTCCTTGTGCCTCATCCCCCCCTCTCCCTCACTTTTGTCTCATTCCCCTTACTCCTCCTCCCTCGTGTCTCATTTGCCCCCTCCTCTCTCTCTCTTGTGTCTCCTTTTCCCTCTCCTATCCCTTCCGTGAGTCTCCTTTCCCCTCCTCTCCCTTCCTTGTGTCTCCTTTCCCTCCTCATCTCCCTCTCATTTTTCTCATATCCCCCTCCTCTCTTTCCATTGTGTCTCCTTTCCCCCTTCCTCTCCCCTCCTCTCCCTCCCTTGAGTCTCCTTACCCCCTCCTCTCCCTCACTTGTGTCTCATTTCCCCTCCTCTCGCTCCCTTTTGTCTCATTTCCCCCTTCACTCCCTTCCTTGTGTCTAATATCCCCCTCTCCCTCCCTTGTGTCTCATTTTACCCCCTCTCCCTCCCTTGTATCTCATTCCCCCCTTTCCCTACCTTGTGTCTCATTTCCCCCTTCACTCCCTAGTTTGTGTCTAATTTCCCCCCTCTCCCTCCCTTGTGTCTCATTTTACCCCCCTCTCCCTCCCTTGTGTTTCCTTCCCCCTCTAACTCCATGGTGTCTCATTTCCCCCATCCTCTTTCTCCCTCTTGTCTCATTTTCCCCTTCATCTTCCTCCCTTGTGTCTCATTTGCCCATCCTCTCTATCCCTTGTGTCTCAATTCCCCCCTCCTCTCCCTCCCTTGTTGTCTCATTCCCCCCTACTCTCCCTCCCTTGTGTTTAATTCCCCCCTCCTCTCCCTCCCTTGTGTCTCATTTGCCCCCTCCTCTCTCTCTCTCTTGTGTCTTCTTTTCCCCCTCCTATCCCTCCCTTGTGTCTCCTTTCCCCACTCCTCTCCCTCCCTTTTGACTCCATTCACCCTCCTCTCCCTCCCTTGTGTCTCATTTCCCCCCTCCTCTCCCTCCCTTGTGTCTCCTTTCCCACTCCTCTCCCTCCCTGGTGTCTTATTTCCCCTCTCCTCTCCCTAATTTGTATCTCATTTCCCCGCTCCTCTGCCTCCCTTGTGGCTCATCCCCCCCTCTCCATCCCTTGTGTCTTATTTCCTCACCACTCCCTTCCTTGTGCCTCATTCCACCCTCTCCCTCCCTTGTGTCTCATTCCCCTTCTCCTTCCCTTGTGTCTACCTTCCCCCTCCTATCCATCCCTCTATTCTCATTTTCCCCTTTTCTTCCTCCCATGTGTCTCATTTCCCCATCCTCTCTCACCCTTGTGTCTCATTTACACCCTCATCTCTCTCCATTGTGTTTCATTTGCACCCTCCTCTCTCACCCTTGTGTTTCACTTCCCCCCTCCTTTCGCTCCCTTGTGTCTCATTTCCCCCCTCAACTCCCTCCTTTGTGGCTCATTTCCACCCTCTCCATCCTTTGTGTCTTATTTCCCCACCTCTCCCTTCCTTGTGTCTCATTTCTCCACTCCTCTCTCTCCCTTATGTTTCATTTGACCCCTCCTCTCTCTCCCTTGTGTTTAATTTCCCCATCCTCTCTTTCACTTGTTTCTCATTTCCCTCCTCTCCCTCCCTTGTGGCTCATTCCCCCCTCTCCACCCCTTGTGTCTTATTTCCTCACCTCTCCCTTCCTTGTGCCTCATTCCACCCTCTCCCTCCCTTGTGTCTCATCCCCCCTCTCCCTCCCTTGTGTCTCATTCCCCCTCTCGCTCCCTTGTGTCTCCTTTCCCCCTACTCTCATCCCTCTTTTTTCATTTCCCCCTCCTCTCCCTCCCTTGTGTCTCATTTCCACCCTCCACTCCCTCCCTTGTGGCTCATTTCCCCCCTCTCCATCCCTTGTGACTTATTTCCAAACCTCTCCCTTTCTTGTGCCTCATTCCGCCTCTCCCTCCCTTGTGTCTCATTTCTCCACTCCTCTCTCTCCCTTGTTTTTCATTTGACCCTCCTCTCTCTCCCTTGTTTTTCATTCCCCCCTCCTCTCCATACCTTGTGATTAATTTCCCCCTCCTCTCCCTCACTTGTGTCTCATTTCCCTTTTCTCTCTCCCTTGTGTCTCATTTCCCTGCTCCTCTCCCTCCCTTGTGGCTCCTTCCCCCTCTCCATCCCTTGTGTCTTATTTCCTCACCTCTCCCTCCCTTGTGTCTCATTTCCACCCTCCACTCCCTCCCTTGTGGCTCATTTCCCCCCTCTCCATCCCTTGTGACTTATTTCCAAACCTCTCCCTTCCTTGTACCTCATTCCGCCTCTCCCTCCCTTGTGTCTCATTTCTCCACTCCTCTCTCTCCCTTGTTTTTCATTTGCCCCCTCCTCTCTCTCCCTTGTTTTTCATTCCCCCCCTCCTCTCCATACCTTGTGATTAATTTCCCCCCTCCTCTCCCTCACTTGTGTCTCATTTCCCTCTTCTCTCTCCCTTGTGTCTCATTTCCCTGCTCCTCTCCCTCCCTTGTGGCTCCTTCCCCCTCTCCATCCCTTGTGTCTTATTTCCTCACCTCTCCCTTCCTTGTGTCTCATTCCACCCTCTCCCTCACTTGTGTCTCATTCCCCCTACTCTTCCTCCCTCGTGTCTCATTTTCCCCCTCCTCTCTCTCTCTTGTGTCTCCTTTTCCCTCTCCTATCCCTTCCGTGAGTCTAATTTCCCCCTCCTCTCTCTCCCTTGTGTCGCCTTTCCCCACTCCTCTCCCTCTCTTTTGTCTCCATTCCCCTCCTATCCCTTCCTTGTATCTAATGTTCTCCCTCCCTTGTGTCTCATTTCCCCCTCCTCATCCACCCTTGTGTCTCCTTTACCCCTCCTCTTCATCCCTTGTGTCTCATTTCCCCCCTCCTCTCCCACCCTTGTGTCTCCTTTGCTCGTCCTCTCTCTTCCTTGTTTTTCATTTCCCCCCTCCTCTACATCCCTTGTGTTTCATTTCCTTCTCCTCTCCCTCACTTGTGTCTCATTTCCCTCTTCTCCCTCCCTTGCGTCTCATTTCCCTGCTCCTCTCCCTCCCTTGTGGCTCATTTCCCCCCTCTACATCCCTTGTGTCTTATTTCCCCACCTGTCCCTTCTTGTGCCTCATTCCCCCTCTCCCTCCCTTGTGTATCATTTCTCCACTCCTCTCTCTCCCTTGTGTCTCATTCCTCCCTCTCCCTCCCTTGTGTCTCATTCACCCCTCTCCCTCCCTTGTGTCTCCTTTCCTTCTTCTCCATCCCTCTATTCTCATTATCCCCTACTCTCCCTCCCTTGTGTCTCATTTCCCCCTCCTCTCTCTCCCTTGTGTCTCATTGGCCCTCTCCCATCTCTCCCTTGTGTTTTATTTACCCCCTCCTCTCTCTCCCTTGTGTTTAATTTCCCCCTACTCTCCCTCCCTTGTATCTCATTTACCCGCTCCTCTCCCTCCCTTGTGGCTCATTTCCCCCTCTCTACACTCCTTGTGTCTTATTTCCCCAACTCTCCCTTCCTTGTGCCTCATTTCCCCTTTCCCTTCATTGTGTCTCATTTCCCCCCTCCTCTCCCTACCTTGTGTCTCATATCCCACCTACTCTCCCTCCCTTGTGTCTCATTTCCCCCTCCTCTCCATCCCTTGTTTCTCATTTGCCCCCTCCTCTCTCTCTTGTGTCTTCTTTTCTCTCTCCTATCCCTTCTGTGTGTCTAATTTCCCCCTCCTCTTCCTCCCTTCTGTCTCCTTTCCCCACTCCTCTCCCTCCATTTTGTCTCATTTCCCCCCTACTCTCCCTCCCTTGTGTCTACTTTCCCCACTCATCTCCCTCACTTTTGTATCCTTTCCTCCTGCTAGCTCTCACTTGGATCAAATTTACTCCCCCCTCTCCCTACCTTGTGTCTCATTTACCCCTCCTCTCCCACCCTTGTCTCTCCTTTCCACCTCCTCTCCCTCCCTTGTGTCTCATTTCCCCTCTCCTCTTCCTCCCTTGTGTCTCATTTACCCGCTCCTCTCCCTCCCTTGTGGCTCATTCCCCCCTCTCCATCCCTTGTGTCTTATTTCCTTACCTCACCCTTCCTTGTGCCTCATTACCCCCTCTCCCTCACTTTCCCCACTCCTCTCCCTCCCTTTTGTCTCATTTCCCCCCTACTCTCCCTCCCTTGTGTCTCCTTTCCCCACTCATCTCCCTCACTTTTGTATCCTTTCCTCCTGCTAGCCCTTACTTGGATCGAATTTACTCCCCCCTCTCCCTACCTTGTGTCTCATTTACTCCTTCTCTCCCACCCTTGTCTCTTCTTCCCCCCTCCTCTCCCTCCCTTGTGTCTCATTTCCCCTCTCCTCTTCCTCCCTTGTGTCTCATTTACCCGCTCCTCTCCCTCCCTTGTGGCTCATTCCCCCCTCTCCATCCATTGTGTCTTATTTCCTTTCCTCTCCCTTCCTTGTGCCTCATTCCCCCCTCTCCCTCACTTGTGTCTCATTCCCCCCTCTGCCTCCCTTGTGTCTCATTCCCCTCTCCCTCCCTTGTGTCTCCTTTCCCTATCCTCTCCATCCCTCTATTCTAATTCCCCCCCCCTCCTCTCCTTCCCATATTTCTAATTTCCCCATTCTCTCTCTCCCTTGTGTCTCATTGCCCCCTTCTTCTCTCTATTGTGTTTCATTTGCCCCCTCCTCTCCCTCCCTTGTGTCTTATATCCCCACCTCTTCCTTTCTTGTGCCTCATTCCCTCTCTCCCTCCCTTGTGTCTCATTTCTCCTCTCCTCTCTCTCCCTTGTTTTTCATTTGCCCTCTCCTCTCTCTCCCTGTTTTTTTATTTCCCCCCTCCTCTCCATCCCTTGTGTCTCATTTCCCTGCTCCTCTCCCTCCCTTGTGGCTCATTTCCCCACTCTCCATCCCTTGTGTCTTCATTCCCCACCTCTCCCTTCCCTGTGCCTTATTCCCCCTCTCCCTCCCTTGTATCTCATTTCTCCACTCCTCTTTCTCCCTCTTGTCTCATTTTCCCCTTCTTCTTCCTCCCTTGTGTCTCATTTGCCCATACTCTCTATCCCTTGTGTCTCAATTCCCCCCTCCTCTCCCTCCCTTGTGTCTCATTCCCCCCCTACTCTCCCTCCCTTGTGTTTCATTTCCCCCTCCTCTCCCTCCCTTGTGTCTCATTTGCCCCCTCCTCTCTCTCTCTTGTGTCTTCTTTTCCCCCTCCTATCCCTCCCTTGTGTCTCCTTTCCCCACTCCTCTCCCTCCCTTTTGACTCCATTCCCCCTCCTCTCCCTCCCTTGTGTCTCATTTCCCCCCTCCTCTCCCTCTCTTGTGTCTCCTTTCCCTCTCCTCTCCCTCCCTTGTGTCTTAGTTCCCCTCTCCTCTCCCTAATTTGTGTTTCATTTCCCCGGGCCTCTGCCTCCCTTGTGGCTCATCCCCCCCTCTCCATCCCTTGTGTCTTATTTCCTCATCACTCCCTTCCTTGTGCCTCATTCCACCCTCTTCCTCCCTTGTGTCTCATTCCCCTTCTCCCCTTCCTTGTGTCTCCTTTCCCCCTCCTATCCATCCCTCTATTCTCATTTTCCCCCTACTCTCCCTCCCATGTGTCTCATTTCCCCATCCTCTCTCACCCTTGTGTCTCATTTGCACCCTCATCTCTCTCCATTGTGTTTCATTTGCACCCTCCTCTCTCGCCCTTGTTTTTCACTTCCCCCCTCCTTTCCCTCACTTGTATCTCATTTCCGCCCTCAACTCCCTCCTTTGTGGCTCATTTCCAACCTCTCCATCCTTTGTGTCTTATTTCCCCACCTCTCCCTTCCTTGTACCTCACTCCCCCTCTCCCTCCCTTGTGTCTCATTTCTCCATTCCTCTCTCTCCCTTATGTTTCATTTGACCCCTCCTCTCTCTCCCTTGTGTTTAATTTCCCCATCCTCTCTTTCACTTGTTTCTCATTTCCCTCCTCTCCCTCCCTTGTGGCTCATTCCCCCCTCTCCATCCCTTGTGTCTTATTTCTTTACCTCTCCCTTCCTTGTGCCTCATTCCGCCCTCTCCCTCCCTTGTGTCTCATTCCCCCCTCTCCCTCCCTTGTGTCTCATTCCCCCTCTCCCTCCCTTGTGTCTCCTTTCCCCCTACTCTCATCCCTCTTTTTTAATTTCCCCCTCCTCTCCCTCCCTTGAGTCTCATTTCCACCCTCCACTCCCTCCCTTGTGGCTCATTTCCCCCCTCTCCATCCCTTGTGACTTATTTCCAAACCTCTACCTTCCTTGTGCCTCATTCCACCTCTCCCTCCCTTGTGTCTCATTTCTCCACTCCTCTCTCTCCCTTGTTTTTCATTTGCCCCCTCCTCTCTCTCCCTTGTTTTTCATTCCCCCCTCCTCTCCATACCTTGTGATTAATTTCCCCCTCCTCTACCTCACTTGTGTCTCATTTCCCTGCTCCTCTCCCTCCCTTGTGGCTCCTTCCCCCTCTCCATCCCTTGTGTCTTATTTCCTCACCTCTCCCTTCCTTGTGTCTCATTCCACCCTCTCCCTCACTTGTGTCTCATTCCCCCTACTCTTCCTCCCTCGTGTCTCATTTGCCCCCCTCCTCTCTCTCTCTTGTGTCTCCTTTTCCCTCTCCTATCCCTTCCGTGGGTCTAATTTCCCCCTCCTTTCCCTCCCTTGTGTCTCCTTTCCCCACTCCTCTCCCTCTCTTTTTTCTCCATTTCCCTCCTATCCCTTCCTTGTATCTAATTTTCTCCCTCCCTTGTGTCTCATTTCCCCCTCCTCATCCACCCTTGTGTCTCCTTTCCCCCTCCTCTCCATCCCTTGTGTATCATTTCCCCCCTCCTCTCCCACCCTTGTGTCTCCTTTTCTCCTCCTCTCTCTTCCTTGTTTTTCATTTCCCCCCTCCTCTCCACCCCTTGTGTTTCATTTCCTTCTCCTCTCCCTCACTTGTGTCTCATTTCCCTCTTCTCCCTCCCTTGCGTCTCATTTCCCTGCTCCTCTCCCTCCCTTGTGGCTTACTTCCCCCTCTACATCCCTTGTGTCTTATTTCCCCACCTCTCCCTTCTTGTGCCTCATTCCCCCTCTCCCTCCATTGTGTCTCCTTTCCCCACTCATCTCCCTCACTTTTGTATCCTTTCCTCCTGCTAGCCCTCACTTGGATCGAATTTACTCCCCACTCTCCCTATCTTGTGTCTCATTTACCCCTCCTCTCCCACCCTTGTCTCTCCTTTCCCCCTCCTCTCCCTCCCTTGTGGCTCATTCCCCCCTCTCCATCCCTTGTGTGTCTTATTTCCTTATCTCTTCCTTCCTTGTGCCTCATTCCCCCCTCTCCCTAAATTGTGTCTCATTCCCCCCTCTGCCTCCCTTGTGTCTCATTCCCCTCTCCCTCCCTTGTGTCTCCTTTCCCCATCCTCTCCATCCCTCTATTCTAATTTCCCCCTCCTCTCCTTCCCATATTTCTCATTTCCCCATTCTCTCTCTCCCTTGTGTCTCATTGCCCCCTTCTTCTCTCTATTGTGTTTCATTTGCCCCCTCCTCTCCCTCCCTTGTGTCTTTTATCCCCACCTCTTCCTTCCTTGTGCCTCATTCCCTCTCTCCCTCCCTTGTGTCTCATTTCTCCACTCCTCTCTCTCCCTTGTTTTTCATTTGCCCCCTCCTATCTCTCTCTCTGTTTTTTTATTTCCCCCCTCCTCTCCATCCCTTGTGTCTCATTTCCCCCTCCTCTCCCTCCCTTGTGTCTCATTTCCCCATTCCTCTCCCTCCCTTGTGTCTCATTTCCCTGCTCCTCTCCCTCCCTTGTGGCTCATTTCCCCACTCTCCATCCCTTGTGTCTTATTTCCCCACCTCTCCCTTCCTTGTGCCTCATTCCCCCTCTCATCCCTTGTATCTCATTTCTCCACTCCTCTCTCACCCTTGTGTCTAATTCCCCCCTCTCACTCCCTTGTGTCTCCTTTCCCTGTCTTCTCCGTCCCTCTATTCTCATTTTCCCCCTACTCTCCCTCCCTTGTGTCTCATTTCCCCCTCCCCTCTCTCCCGTTTGTCTCATTGGCCCTCTCCTATCTCTCCCTTGTGTTTTATTTGCCCCCTCCTCTCTCTCCCTTGTGTTTAATACCCCCCTCCTTTCCCTCCCTTTTGTCTAATTTCCCCTCCTCTCCCTCACTTGTGTCTCATTTCCCTCTTCTCCCTCCCTTGCGTCTCATTTCCCTGCTCCTCTCCCTCCCTTGTGGCTTACTTCCCCCTCTACATCCCTTGTATCTCATTTCCCTCTCCTCTCCCTCCCTCGTGTCTCATTTGCCCCCTCCTCTCCCTCCCTTGTGCCTCCATTCCCCACTCCTCTCCCACCCTTTTGTCTCCTTTCCCCCTCCTATCCCTCCCTTGTATCCAATTTCCTCCCTCCTCACCCTCCCTAGTGTCTTATTTCCCCCTCCTCTCCCACCCTTGTGTCTCCTTCCCCCTAATCTCCCTCCCATGTGTTTCATTTCCCCCCTCCTCTCCCTCCCTTGTGTCTCATTTACCCACTCCTCTCCCTACATTGTGGCTCATTCCCCCCCTCTCCATCCCTTGTGTCTTATTTCCTCACCTCTCCCTTCCTTGTGCCTCATTCCCCCGTCTCCCTCACTTGTGTCTCATTCCCCCTACTTTTCCTCCCTCATGTCTCATTTTCCCCACCTCTCTCTCTCTTGTGTCTCCTTTTTCCTCTCCTATCCCTTCCGTATGTCTAATTTCCCCCCTCCTCTCCCTCCTTTGTGTCTCCTTTCCCCCCTCCTCTCCCTCCCTTTTGTCTCCTTTCCCCCTCCTATCCCTCCCTTTTATCTAATTTTCTCCCTCCCTTGTGTCTCCTTTCCCCCTCCTCTCCATCCCTTGTTTCTCATTTCCCCCCTCCTCTCCCCCTCTCCCTCACTTTTGTCTCATTCCCCCTACTCTTCCTCCCTCGTGTCTCATTTCCCCCCACCTCTCTCTCTCTTGTGTCTCCTTTTTCCTCTCCTATCCCTTCCGTATGTCTAATTTCCCCCTCCTCTCCCTCCTTTGTGTCTCCTTTCCCCCTCCTCTCCCTCCCTTTTGTCTCCTTTCCCCCTCCTATCCCTCACTTTTATCTAATTTTCTCCCTCCTCTCCCTCCCTTGTGTCTCCTTTCCCCCTCCTCTCCATCCCTTGTATCTCGTTTCCCCCCTCCTCTCCCACCCTTGTGTCTCCTTTCCCCCTCCTCTCCCTCCCTTGTTTCTCATTTCCCCCTCCTCTCCCTCCCTTGTGTCTCATTTCCCCCTCCTCTCCCTCCCTTGTGGCTCATTTCACCCCCTCTTCACTCCTTCTGTCTTATTTCCCCACCTCTCCCTCCCTTGTGCATCATTACCCCTCTCCCTCTCCTGTATCTCATTTCCTTCTCCTCTCCCTCCCTTGTGTCTCATTTGCCCTCTCCTCTCCCTCCCTTGTGTCTCCATTCCCCACTCCTCTCCCACCCTTTTGTCTCCTTTCCCCCTCCTATCCCTCCCTTGTATCCAATTTCCTCCCTCCTTACCCTCCCTAGTGTCTTATTTCCCCCTCCTCTCCCACCCTTGTATCTCCTTCCCCCTCCTCTCCCTCCCATGTGTTTCATTTCCCCCCTCTTCTCACTCCCTTGTGTCTCATTTACCCACTCCTCTCCCTACCTTGTGGCTCATTCCCCCCCTCTCCATCCCTTGTGTCTTATTTCCTCACCTCTCCCTTCCTTGTGCCTCATTCCCCCGTCTCCCTCACTTGTGTCTCATTCCCCCTACTTTTCCTCCCTCATGTCTCATTTGCCCCACCTCTCTCTCTCTTGTGTCTCCTTTTCCCTCTCCTATCCCTTCCGTGAGTCTCCTTTCCCCCTGCTCTCCCTCTCTTGTGTCTCCTTTCCCCACTCCTCTCCCTCTCTTTTGTCTCCTTTCCCCCTCCTATCCCTCCCTTGTATCTAATTTTCTCCCTCCTCTCCCTCCCTTGTGTCTCATTTCCCCCTCCTCATCCACCCTTGTGTCTCCTTTCCCCCTCCTCTCCATCCCTTGTGTCTCATTCCCCCCTTCTCTTTCACCCTTGTGTCTCCTTTCCCCCTCCTCTCCCTCCCTTGTGTCTCATTTCCCTCTCCTCTCCCTCCCTTGTGTCTCATTTACCCGCTCCTCTCCCTCCCTTGTGGCTTATTCCCCCCTCTTCATCCCTTGTGTCTTTTTTCCTCACCTCTCCCTTCTTTTTGCCTCATCCCCCCCTCTCCCTCACTTGTGTCTCATTCCCCCCTCTGCCTCCCTTGTGTCTCATTCCCCCCTCTCCCTCCCTTGTGTCTCCTTTCCCCCTACTCCCCATCCCTCTAGCCTCATTTTCCCCCTCCTCTCCCTCCTATGTGTCTCATTTCACCATCCTCTCTCTCCTTTATGTCTCATTTGCCCCCTCCTCTCTATCCATTGTGTTTCATTTCCCCCTCCTCTCTCTCCCTTGTGTTTTATGTCCCCCTCCTCTCCTTCCCTGGTTTCTCATTTCCCCCCTCCACTCCCTCCTTTGTAGCTCATTTCCCCCTTCTCCTTCCCTTGTGTCTTATTTCCCCACCTCTCCCTTCCTTGTGCCTCATTCCCCCTCTCCCTCCCTTGTGTCTAATTTTTTCACTCATCTCTCTCCCTTGTGTTTCATTTGCCCCCTCCTCTATCTCCCTTGCTTTTCATTTTCCCCCTCCTCACCATCCCTTGTGTCTCATCTCGCCCTCCTCTCCCTCACTTGTGTCTCATTTCCCCCCTCATCCCCTACCCTTCTGTCTCATTTCCCCCTTCTCTCTCACCTTTGTGTCTCATTTGCCCCTCCTCTCTCTCCCTTGTGTTTTATTTGCCCCCTCCTCTCCCTCCCTTGTGTTTCATTTCCCCCCTCCTCTCCCTCCCATGTGTCTCATTTCCCCACTCCTCTCCCTCCCCTTTGTCTCCTTTCCCCTACTATCCCTTCCTTATATCTAATTTCCTCCCTTCTCTCCCTCCCTTGTGTCTCATTTCCCCTCTTCTCTCCCTCCCTTGTGGCTCATTTCCCCCCTCTCCAACCCTTGTGTCTTATTTCCCCACCTCTCCCTTCCTTGTGCCTCATTCCCCCTCTCCCTCCCTTGTGTCTTATTTCCCCCCTCCTCTCCCTCCCTTGTGTCTCATTTCCCCCCTCCTCTCCCTCCCTTGTGTCTCATTTCCCCACTCCTCTCCCTCCCTTTTGTCTCCTTTCCCCCTACTATCCCTCCCTTGTATCTAATTTCCTCCCTTCTCTCCATCCCTTGTGTCTTATTTCCCCACTCCTCTCCCTCCCTTGTGGCTCATTTCCCCCCTCTCCACCCCTTGTGTCTTATTTCCCCACCTCTCCCTTCCTTGTGCCTCATTCCCCCTCTCCCTCTCTTGTGTCTCATTTCCCCCTCCTCCCCCTCCCTTGTTTCTCACTTCCCCCCTACTCTCCCTTCCCTGTGTCTCATTTCCCCCCTCCTCTCCCTTGTGTCTCATTTGCCCCCTCCTCTCTCTCTTGTCTTCTTTTCCCTCTCCTATCCCTTCTGTGTGTCTAATTTCCCCCTCCTCTCATTCCCTTGTGTCTCCTTTCCCCACTCCTTTCCTTCCAGTATGTCTCCTTTCCTTCTCCTATCCCTCCCCTGTATCTAATTTCCTCCCTCCTCTCTCTACCTTGTGTCTCATTTCCCCCTCCTCTCCCACCCTTGTGTCTCCTTTCCCACTCCTCTCCCTCCCTTGTGTCTCATTTCCCCCCTCTTCTCACTCCCTTGTGTCTCATTTACCCACTCCTCTCCCTACCTTGTGGCTCATTCCCCCTCTCTCCATCCCTTGTGTCTTATTTCCTCACCTCTCCCTTCCTTGTGCCTCATTCCCCCGTCTCCCTCACTTGTGTCTCATTCCCCCTACTTTTCCTCCCTCATGTCTCATTTGCCCCACCTCTCTCTCTCTTGTGTCTCCTTTTTCCTCTCCTATCCCTTCCGTATGTCTAATTTCCCCCCTCCTCTCCCTCCTTTGTGTCTCCTTTCCCCCCTCCTCTCCCTCCCTTTTGTCTCCTTTCCCCCTCCTATCCCTCCCTTTTATCTAATTTTCTCCCTCCCTTGTGTCTCCTTTCCCCCTCCTCTCCATCCCTTGTTTCTCATTTCCCCCCTCCTCTCCCCCTCTCCCTCACTTTTGTCTCATTCCCCCTACTCTTCCTCCCTCGTGTCTCATTTCCCCCCTCCTCTCTCTCTCTTGTGTCTCCTTTTCCCTCTCCTATCCCTTCCGTGAGTCTCCTTTCCCCCTGCTCTCCCTCTCTTGTGTCTCCTTTCCCCACTCCTCTCCCTCTCTTTTGTCTCCTTTCCCCCTCCTATCCCTCCCTTGTATCTAATTTTCTCCCTCCTCTCCCTCCCTTGTGTCTCATTTCCCCCTCCTCATCCACCCTTGTGTCTCCTTTCCCCCTCCTCTCCATCCCTTGTGTCTCATTCCCCCCTTCTCTTTCACCCTTGTGTCTCCTTTCGCCCTCCTCTCCCTCCCTTGTGTCTCATTTCCCTCTCCTCTCCCTCCCTTGTGTCTCATTTACCCGCTCCTCTCCCTCCCTTGTGGCTTATTCCCCCCTCTTCATCCCTTGTGTCTTTTTTCCTCACCTCTCCCTTCTTTTTGCCTCATCCCCCCCTCTCCCTCACTTGTGTCTCATTCCCCCCTCTGCCTCCCTTGTGTCTCATTCCCCCCCTCTCCCTCCCTTGTGTCTCCTTTCCCCCTACTCCCCATCCCTCTAGCCTCATTTTTCCCCTCCTCTCCCTCCTATGTGTCTCATTTCACCATCCTCTCTCTCCCTTATGTCTCATTTGCCCCCTCCTCTCTATCCATTGTGTTTCATTTCCCCCTCCTCTCCCACCCTTGTGTCTCCTTTCCCACTCCTCTCCCTCCCTTGTGTCTCATTTCCCCCCTCTTCTCACTCCCTTGTGTCTCATTTACCCACTCCTCTCCCTACCTTGTGGCTCATTCCCCCTCTCTCCATCCCTTGTGTCTTATTTCCTCACCTCTCCCTTCCTTGTGCCTCATTCCCCCGTCTCCCTCACTTGTGTCTCATTCCCCCTACTTTTCCTCCCTCATGTCTCATTTGCCCCACCTCTCTCTCTCTTGTGTCTCCTTTTTCCTCTCCTATCCCTTCCGTATGTCTAATTTCCCCCCTCCTCTCCCTCCTTTGTGTCTCCTTTCCCCCCTCCTCTCCCTCCCTTTTGTCTCCTTTCCCCCTCCTATCCCTCCCTTTTATCTAATTTTCTCCCTCCCTTGTGTCTCCTTTCCCCCTCCTCTCCATCCCTTGTTTCTCATTTCCCCCCTCCTCTCCCCCTCTCCCTCACTTTTGTCTCATTCCCCCTACTATTCCTCCCTCGTGTCTCATTTCCCCCCTCCTCTCTCTCTCTTGTGTCTCCTTTTCCCTCTCCTATCCCTTCCGTGAGTCTCCTTTCCCCCTGCTCTCCCTCTCTTGTGTCTCCTTTCCCCACTCCTCTCCCTCTCTTTTGTCTCCTTTCCCCCTCCTATCCCTCCCTTGTATCTAATTTTCTCCCTCCTCTCCCTCCCTTGTGTCTCATTTCCCCCTCCTCATCCACCCTTGTGTCTCCTTTCCCCCTCCTCTCCATCCCTTGTGTCTCATTCCCCCCTTCTCTTTCACCCTTGTGTCTCCTTTCCCCCTCCTCTCCCTCCCTTGTGTCTCATTTCCCTCTCCTCTCCCTCCCTTGTGTCTCATTTACCCGCTCCTCTCCCTCCCTTGTGGCTTATTCCCCCCTCTTCATCCCTTGTGTCTTTTTTCCTCACCTCTCCCTTCTTTTTGCCTCATCCCCCCCTCTCCCTCACTTGTGTCTCATTCCCCCCTCTGCCTCCCTTGTGTCTCATTCCCCCCTCTCCCTCCCTTGTGTCTCCTTTCCCCCTACTCCCCATCCCTCTAGCCTCATTTTTCCCCTCCTCTCCCTCCTATGTGTCTCATTTCACCATCCTCTCTCTCCCTTATGTCTCATTTGCCCCCTCCTCTCTATCCATTGTGTTTCATTTCCCCCTCCTCTCTCTCCCTTGTGTTTTATGTCCCCCTCCTCTCCTTCCCTGGTTTCTCATTTCCCCCCTCCACACCCTCCTTTGTAGCTCATTTCCCCCTTCTCCTTCCCTTGTTTCTTATTTCCCCACCTCTCCCTTCCTTGTGCCTCATTCCCCCTCTCCCTCCCTTGTGTCTAATTTTTTCACTCATCTCTCTCCCTTGTGTTTCATTTGCCCCCTCCTCTATCTCCCTTGCTTTTCATTTTCCCCCTCCTCACCATCCCTTGTGTCTCATCTCGCCCTCCTCTCCCTCACTTGTGTCTCATTTCCCCCCTCATCCCCTACCCTTCTGTCTCATTTCCCCCTTCTCTCTCACCTTTGTGTCTCATTTGCCCCTCCTCTCTCTCCCTTGTGTTTTATTTGCCCCCTCCTCTCCCTCCCTTGTGTTTCATTTCCCCCCTCCTCTCCCTCCCATGTGTCTCATTTCCCCACTCCTCTCCCTCCCCTTTGTCTCCTTTCCCCTACTATCCCTTCCTTATATCTAATTTCCTCCCTTCTCTCCCTCCCTTGTGTCTCATTTCCCCTCTTCTCTCCCTCCCTTGTGGCTCATTTCCCCCCTCTCCAACCCTTGTGTCTTATTTCCCCACCTCTCCCTTCCTTGTGCCTCATTCCCCCTCTCCCTCCCTTGTGTCTTATTTCCCCCCTCCTCTCCCTCCCTTGTGTCTCATTTCCCCCCTCCTCTCCCTCCCTTGTGTCTCATTTCCCCACTCCTCTCCCTCCCTTTTGTCTCCTTTCCCCCTACTATCCCTCCCTTGTATCTAATTTCCTCCCTTCTCTCCATCCCTTGTGTCTTATTTCCCCACTCCTCTCCCTCCCTTGTGGCTCATTTCCCCCCTCTCCACCCCTTGTGTCTTATTTCCCCACCTCTCCCTTCCTTGTGCCTCATTCCCCCTCTCCCTCTCTTGTGTCTCATTTCCCCCTCCTCCCCCTCCCTTGTTTCTCACTTCCCCCCTACTCTCCCTTCCCTGTGTCTCATTTCCCCCTCCTCTCCCTTGTGTCTCATTTGCCCCCTCCTCTCTCTCTTGTCTTCTTTTCCCTCTCCTATCCCTTCTGTGTGTCTAATTTCCCCCTCCTCTCATTCCCTTGTGTCTCCTTTCCCCACTCCTTTCCTTCCAGTATGTCTCATTTCCTTCTCCTATCCCTCCCCTGTATCTAATTTCCTCCCTCCTCTCCCTACCTTGTGTCTCATTTCCCCCTCCTCTCCCACCCTTGTGTCTCCTTTCCCACTCCTCTCCCTCCCTTGTGTCTCATTTCCCTCTCCTCTCCCTCCCTTGTGTCTCATTTACCAGCTCTTCTCCCTCCCTTGTGTCTCACCCCCCCTCTCCATCCCTTGTGTCTTATTTCCTCACCTCTCCCTTCCTTGTGCATCATTCCCCCCTCTCCCTCACTTGTGTTTCATACCCCCTCTACCTCCCTTGTGTCTCACTCCCCCCTCTGCCTCCATTGTGTCTCCTTTCCCCCTCCTCTCCATTCCTCTATTCTTATTTTCCCCCTCCTCTCCCTCCCATATGTCTCATTCCCCATCCTCTCTCTCCCTTGTGTCTCATTTGCCCCCTCCTCTCTCTCCCTTGTGTCTCATTTCCCCCTCCACTCCCTCCCTTGTGGCTCATTTCCCCCCTCTCCATCCCTTGTGTCTTATATCCCCACCTCTTCCTTCCTTGTGCCCCATTCCCTCTCTCCCTCCCTTGTGTCTCATTTCTCCACTCCTCTCTTTCCCTTGTGTTTCATTTGCCCCCTCCTCTCTCTTCCTGTTTTTTTTATTTTCCCCCTCCTCTCCATCCCTTGTGTCTCATCTCCCCCTCCTCTCTCTCACTTGTGTCTCATGTCCACCTTCCTCTCCATCCCTTGTGTCTCATTTCACTGCTCCTCTCCCTCGCCTGTGGCTCATTTCCTCCCTCTCTATCCCTTGTATCTTATTTCCCCACCTCTCCCTTCCTTGTGCCTCATTCACCCTCTCCCTCCCTTGTGTCTAATTTCTCCTCCCCTCTCTCTCTCCCTTGTGTCTAATTCCCCCCTCCCTCCTTTGTGACTCATTCCCCCCTTTCAATCCCTTGTGTCTCCTTTCCCCCTCCCCTCTCTCCCTTGTGTCTCATTGACCCTCTCCTATCTCTCCCTTGTGTTTTATTAGCCCCTCCCCTCTCTCCCTTGTGTTTAATCCCCCTCCTTTTCCTCCCTTGTGTCTCATTTCCCCGCTCCTCTCCCTCCCTTGTGGCTCATTTCACTCCCTCTTCACTCCTTCTGTCTTATTTCCCCACCTCTCCCTTCCTTGTGTCTAAATTTCCCCTCTCCATCCCTTGTGTCTCATTTTACCCCCCTCTCCCTCCCTTGTGTCTACTTTCCCCCTCCTCTCCCTCCCTCTTGTCTCATTGCCCCCCTGCTCTCCCTCCCTTATGTGTCATTGCCCCCTCCTCTCTAACCCTTGTGTCTCCTTCCAGCCCACCTCTCCATCCCTTGTGATTCCTTTCCCCCTTCTCTCCCTCCCTTGTGTTTCATTCCCCCTCCTCTCCCGCCTCATGTCTCATTTTTCCCCTCCTCTCCCTCTCTTGCATCTCCTTCCCTCCTCTCTCTCCCTTGTGTCTCCTTTCCCCACTCCTCTCTTTCCCTTGTTTCTCCTTCCTGCACTCCTCTCTCTCCTTTGTGTCTCATGTCCCCCTCCACTCCCTCCCTTTCGTCTCCTTTCCCCCTCCTCTCCCTCCCGTGTTTCATTTCCCCCCCTCCTCTCCCTCCCATGTGTCTCCCTTCCCCTTCTTTCCCTCTCTTGCATGTCCTTTCTCCCACCTTTCACTCCCTGTGTCTCCTTTCACTCTCCTTTCCCTCCCTTGTGTCTTCTTTACCCCTCCTCTCCCTTCCTTTGGTCTCCTTTCCCCTTCTCTCCCTCCCTTGTGTCTCAGTTTCCCCTTCTCTCCCTCCCATGTGTCTCATATCCCACTCCTCTCCCTCCCTTGTGGCTCATTTCACCCCCTCTTCACTCCTTCGGTCTTATTTCCCCCACCTCTCCCTTCCTTGCGTCTAAATTCCCCCTCTCCCTCCCTTGTGTCTCATTTTACCCCCCTCTCCCTCCCTTGTGTCTACTTCCCCCCCTCCTCTCCCTCCCTCTTGTCTCATTGCCCCCCTGCTCTCCCTCCCTTATGTGTCATTGCCCCCTTCTCTCTAACCCTTGTGTCTCCTTCCAGCCCTCCTCTCCCTCCCTTGTGTCTCATTTCCCCCTCCTCTCCCTCCCTTGTGGCTCCTTTCCCCCTCCTCTCCCTCCCTTGTGTCTCCTTTCCCCCTTCTCTCCCTCCCTGGAGTTTCATTCCCCCTCCTCTCCCACCTCATGTCTCATTTCCCCCCTCCTCTCCCTCTCTTTCATCTCCTTCCCCTCCTCTCTCTCCCTTGTGTTTCTTTTCCCCACTCCTCTCTTTCCCTTGTTTCTCCTTCCTGCCCTCCTCTCTCTCCTTTGTGTCTCATTTCCCCCTCCACTCCCTCCCTTGTGTCTCCCTTCCCCCTCCTCTCCCTCCCGTGTTTCATTTCCCCCCTCCTCTCCCTCCCATGTGTCTCTTTTCCCCTTCTCTCCCTCTCTTGCATGTCCTTTCTCCCGCCTTTCACTCCCTGTGTCTCCTTTCACCCTCATTTCTCTCCCTTCTGTCTTTTTTACCCCTCCTCTCCCTTCCTTTGGTCTCCTTTCCACTTCTCTCCCTCCCTTGTGTCTCAGTTTCCCCTTCTCTCCCTCCCTTGTGTCTCATTTACCAGCTCCTCTCCCTCCCTTGTGTCTCATCCCCCCTCTCCATCCCTTGTGTCTTATTTCCTCACCTCTCCCTTCCTTGTGCCTTATTCCCCCCTCTCCCTCACTTGTGTTTCATACTCCCTCTACCTCCCTTGTGTCTCACTCCCCCCTCTGCCTCCATTGTGTCTCCTTTCCCCCTCCTCTCCATTTCTCTATTCTTATTCCCCCCCTCCTCTCCCTCCCATATGTCTCATTCCCCATCCTCTCTCTCCCTTGTGTCTCATTTGCCCCCTCCTCTCTCTCCCTTGTGTCTCATTTCCCCCTCCACTCCCTCCCTTGTGGCTCATTTCCCCCTCTTTATCCCTTGTGTCTTATATCCCTACCTCTTCCTTCCTTGTGCCCCATTCCCTCTCTCCCTCCCTTGTGTCTAATTTCTCCACTCCTCTCTCTTTATTGTGTCCAATTCCCCCCTCCCTCCTTTGTGACTCATTCCCCCCTTTCAATCCCTTGTGTCTCCTTTCCCCCTCCCCTCTCTCCCTTGTGTCTCATTGACCCTCTCCTATCTCTCCCTTGTGTTTTATTAGCCCCTCCCCTCTCTCCCTTGTGTTTAATCCCCCCTCCTTTTCCTCCCATGTGTCTCATTTCCCCGCTCCTCACCCTCCCTTGTGGCTCATTTCCCCCCCTCTTCACTCCTTCTGTCTTATTTCCCCACCTCTCCCTTCCTTGTGTCTAAATTTCCCCTCTCCCTCCCTTGTGTCTCATTTTACCCCCCTTTCCCTCCCTTGTGTCAACTTTCCCCCTACTCTCCCTCCCTCTTGTCTCATTGCCCCCCTGCTCTCTCTCCCTTATGTGTCATTGCCCCCCTCCTCTCTAACCCTTGTGTCTCCTTCCAGCCCTCCTCTCCCTCCCTTGTGTCTCCTTTCCCCCTTCTCTCCCTCCCTTGTGTTTCATTCCCCCCCTCCTCTCCCACCTCATGTCTCATTTCACCCCTCCTCTCCCTCTCTTGCACTTCCTTCCCCTCCTCTCTCTCCCTTGTGTCTCCTTTCCCCACTCCTCTCTTTCCCTTGTTTCTCCTTCCTGCACTCCTCTCTCTCCTTTGTGTCTCATTTCCCCCTCCACTCCCTCCCTTTCGTCTCCTTTCCCCCTCCTCTCCCTCCCGTGTTTCATTTCCCCCCTCCTCTCCCTCCCATGTGTCTCTCTTCCCCTTCTCTCCCTCTCTTGCATGTCCTTTCTCCCACCTTTCACTCCCTGTGTCTCCTTTCACCCTCCTTTCCCTCCCTTGTGTCTTCTTTACCCCTCCTCTCCCTTCCTTTGGTCTCCTTTCCCCTTCTCTCCCTCCCTTGTGTCTCAGTTTCCCCTTCTCTCCCTCCCATGTGTCTCATTTCCCACTCCTCTCCCTCCCTTGTGGCTCATTTCACCCCCTCTTCACTCCTTCTGTCTTATTTCCCCCAATTCTCCCTTCCTTGCGTCTAAATTCCCCCCTCTCCCTCCCTTGTGTCTCATTTTACCCCCCTCTCCCTCCCTTGTGTCTACTTCCCCCCTCCTCTCCCTCCCTCTTGTCTCATTGCCCCCCTGCTCTCCCTCCCTTATGTGTCATTGCCCCTTTCTCTCTAACCCTTGTGTCTCCTTCCAGCCCTCCTCTCCCTCCCTTGTGTCTCATTTCCCCCTCCTCTCCCTCCCTTGTGGCTCCTTTCCCCCTCCTCTCCCTCCCTTGTGTCTCCTTTCCCCTCTTCTCTCCCTCCCTTGTGTTTCATTCCCCCTCCTCTCCCTCCTCATGTCTCATTTCCCCCCTCCTCTCCCTCTCTTTCATCTCCTTCCCCTCCTCTCTCTCCCTTGTGTTTCCTTTCCCCACTCCTCTCTTTCCCTTGTTTCTCCTTCCTGCCCTCCTCCCTCTACTTTGTGTCTCATTTCCCCCTCCACTCCCTCCCTTGTATCTCCTTTCCCCCTCCTCTCCCTCCCGTGTTTCATTTCCCCCCTCCTCTCCCTCCCATGTGTCTCTTTTCCCCTTCTCTCCCTCTCTTGCATGTCCTTTCTCCTGCCTTTCACTCCCTGTGTCTCCTTTCACCCTCATTTCCCTCCCTTGTGTCTTCTTTACCCCTCCTCTCCCTTCCTTTGGTCTCCTTTCCCCTTCTCTCCCTCCCTCTTGTCTCAGTTTCCCCTTCTCTCCCTCCCATGTGTCTCATTTCTCCCTCATATCCCTCCCTTGTGTCTCATTTCCCCCTCTTCTCCCTCCCTTGTGTCTCATTGCCCCCTCTCCCTCACTTGCATCTAATTTCCCCCTCCTCTCCCTCCTTTGTGTCTGCTTTCCCCCCGCCTCTCCCTCCCTTGTGTCTTCTTTCCCCCTCATCTCTCTACATGGTTTTCTCATATCCCCCTCCTCTCCCTCCATTGTGTCTCCTTCCCCCCTCCTCTCCCTCCCTTGTGTCTCATTTCCCCCTAATATCCCTCCCTTGTGTCTCGTTTACCCACACCTCTCCCTCCCTTGTGTCTCATTTCCCCCTCCTCTCCCTCCCTTGTGTCTCATTTCCCCTTCACTCCCTTCCTTGTGTCTATTTTGCCCCCTCTCCCTCCCTTGTGTCTCCTTCCCCCCTCTCCCCCTTGTATCTCCTTTTCCCATCCTCTCCCTCCCTCTTTGTCTCATTTCCCCTCCCCTCTCCCTCCCTTGTGTCTCATTTCCCCCTCCTCTCTCTCCCTTGTGTTTAATTTCCCACTCCTCTCTCTCCCTTGTGTCTCTTTCCCCCCTTCCCCCTCCTCTCTCTCCCTTATGTCTCTTTTCCCCCTCCTCTCTCTCCCTTGTGTCTCATTTCCCCCTCCTCTCCCTCACTTGTGTCTCATCTCCCCCTCCTCTCTCCCTTGTGTCTCATTTCCCCTCTCCTGTCTCTCCCTTGTGTCTTCTCTTCCTACTTCTCCCTCCTCTGTGTCTATTTCCCCTCTCTCCCTCCCCTGTGTCTCTCCCCCTCCTCTCCTACTCCCCTGCAGCGGGGCTTCTGGCTAATGCTAATGTCGATCAACATCTAAGCGTTCCCCATAATGACAATTTAATGGGTGTTATATATATACTAGCGACTTGCCCGTCAAAAAATGACGGCAATTTGATGTATATGTTTGTAAAGTTGTTTAGTTATTAATATACATATTTGACACTTGTAAGTATTGTGATGTGAACGTCTATTTTTGTAAAATGTTGAGGTAATGGTTTTTTAATTGTATCTGAAGAATTGTTAACTTCAATATACATTGAATCCAGAGGAAAGCAAAGAGTAAAATGCCTTGTGGTATACTTATTTAGGCTTCATTGTAATGGTTATAGGTTGTTAAACATTAAAGAAGAATATTAATTTAGTTTGCTATGTGTTTGTGTGACTTTTTCTACAATCCTGTTTTGTGCGCACCACTTGTGGTATACTTATTTAGGCTTCATTGTAATGGTTATAGGTTGTTAAACATTAAAGAAGAATATTAATTTAGTTTGCTATGTGTTTGTGTGACTTTTTCTACAATCCTTTTTTTCTTAGGAGATTTTCGCGACTTAAAACTCATTTTTTTGGACTTAAATGCACGTGTAAGTTAACTTTTGGAGGTGCTGGGTGCCCCCCCCTTGCTGTAAGTAAGCTTTTTATGTGTTCGTTGTGTTTATTTCTTGTGTTTGTGATGTTTTGATGCGCGACGTTTTGAATGGGTCGTTTTGCGGCCGTACTTTGTTGCGATGCAGCCGTATTTTTTTGCGATGCGGCCATATTTTCTTGCGAGAGACGTATTTGGATTTACGTGTACGACACAGTGTTTTTTTTTCTAAGTCGTGCGTATGTGTGTTAACGGCGTGTGAGGCGCCTTTGAGTTTTTTTTTTAAGTCTTGCGTGTGTGTGTGTAAGCGGGTGTGAGACGCCTTTGATTTTTTTTTTGTTAAAAAGTCGTGTGTGTGTATGTGTGTGTTAACACAGGCGACGTTGGAGCCTCCACCTCCGCAAATGCGGACCCTCGCTTCGCGAGGATCCGCATTTGCGGGGACGTTGTTTTTTTTTGGCTGGGAGATTGTTTTTTTTTTGTTACGAATTCGTGTGTGTGGTGTGTTTGTGTTAACACAGCCGACGTTGAGCCTCCACCTCCGCAAATGCTTACCCTCGCTTCGCGAGGATCCGCATTTGCGGGGACGTTGGGATGCTCCACCACCGCAAATGCGGCCCCTCGCTTCGCAAGCGTGAGCAACTATATATGTGATACACACACACACAGATATACATACTCGGAAATTGCCCATCAAAAATGACGGTAGTAAAATTGTAATGCTAGCCATGCTAAGGGCCCTCTGAGCATCTTCAGAGCTCATAGCGAGCCCCTTTGGCGCTCATTGCGAGCCTCCCCCCTGTGTAGTTTAGGGGCCTCGCCATTAGTGTTACTGGCTTGAGTTAAGTGTTACTGGCTTGGGTTGTGTTACTGCTTTTGGTAAAGTGTTAGTGCATTGGTGTAAATGTTACTGTTGCGGAGGAAGTGTTACTGGTTTTCCTTAAGTGTTAGGGGTTTTGGGCTGTTTTTTGCAAGCTTCGGCCTCATTTTCATCCTTTTGTGCAACCTCAGTCACAGGCTCCCTGGCTCTTCCAGTGCTGTGTGTGAGTGTGTAAGTGAATTTGCGGCATATTTGTTGTTTTTTCCAGCTTTTTATTGTTCAATGATTTGGCCTTTAAAGTTGTATTTTTGCAAGGCCCACAGTCCACATACCTGCATCCCTCGCTAAGCGCTCATTGCAGCCTAAGTCCCACGTGTTTCAACTGCTCGCTTCACGAGGCTCGCAGTTGCGGCCCTCCCGAAGAACGCCTGCGGCGCTCATCGCAAGCCCTGTAATGAGCGATTTCGGCACTCATTGCAGCCTGCGTGCCTCAACTACTCACTTAGCCTCGCTAAGCTTGTGTACAATCCAACCTTGGCTTTGCATAAAAGCTGTGTAATGCAGCAGGCATGAGCTTAAAGGAACAGAACATGGAAACCCATGGTAACATGCAAATCAATGTAAGATAAAGAATTATATCCGGGGCTGTAATAAGTAATAAAACTAAACTTTATTAACAAAAAATGCAAAAAACAAAGTTAAAAATTGTTGTTTAAAAATCTATGTACACGTGTCCCCTCTTGATGATACAAATCTATACAAAATGAATGCTATAAGGAGACCGGAACCCACTCTCAGGGTAGAAAACTAGGGAAATCCCTATATAATATAGCAGAGTTTGGAATGGGGCCTGCTACTTGCCCCCTAAATACAATGTGTTAACTACACTATCCTGGGGCAAATATTCAGGTCCTTGTATGTAGTCTTAGGAACCTGAATGAACCTTACCCTAATAGATGGGACAGTTCCAAATATTAAAGGAATAAGAATAATCACACATGAATGTCTGTCATATTGCATGTATAGGTACACTAGTGTATTAAGTGCTATTTTCATAGTATTTCAAAGTATGAGCATATGTGTAAAAACAATTACTTGCTATTTGTCCTACTAACCAGGTCTCTGTGCTGTGGTAAATATTTTTTATATATATGAAAATCTTATTATAAATTTAAAAAGTCCACCATAATAACCACATATTAGTTGAATCCATAATAATATACATAGTACACTCAATTCTACTCTAATAAAGTGCAAAAGGCTAAATGTCAATCTATGCACCGTATATACTCGAGTATATGCCGAGTTTTTCAGCCCATTTTTTAAGGCTGAAAAGGTCGCCCTCGGCTTATACTCGAGTCATTACCCCTGTGTCTCTTTTTTCCCGTGTCTCTCTTCCCCCCCCGTGTCTCTCTTTCCCCTGTGTCTCTCTTTCCCCCCCCTGTGGCTCTTTCCCTCCCCCTCCCTTATCATCCTCAATCCCCCATCCTCAACCCCCCCATCCTCATCCTCAACCCCCCCTCCTCACCCTAAACCCCCCCTCCTCACCCTAAACCCCCCCTCATCCTAAACCCCCCTCCTCATCCTAAACACCCACCCTCACTTTTCCCCTCTAATTACCTCCCCCTCTCCCTTTCCCCTCACTTACCTTCCATCTGCAGCTGCTCCTCTGCTACTCCCCGCACCTTTCATCTGCGTCGGGACCCGGCATATGCTAGTGACATCACATGCACGACGTTGTTATCATTGGCCGGGTCAAGACGCAGCCGGAAGGAGCGAGGAGGAGTGGAGGAGCAGCTGCAGATGGAAGGTAAGTGAGGGGAAAGGGAGAGGTAATTAGAGGGGTAAAGTGAGGAGGGGGGTTTAGTATGAGGAGGGGGGTTCAGGGTGAGGAGGGGGGGTTGAGGATGGGGGGGTTAAGGTAGAGGAGGGGGGTTGAGGAGAGAGGTGAGGAGGAGGGTTGAGGAGGGAGGTTGAGGAGGGGGGTTGAGGAGGGAGGTTGAGGAAGGGGGTTGAGGAGGGAGGTTGAGGAAGGGGGTTGAGGATGAGGAGGGGGGATTAGGATGAGGAGGGTGGTTGAGGAGGGGGGTTGAGGAGGGGGGTTGAGGAGGGAGGTTGAGTAGGGTTGAGGTGGGGGTTTAGGTTGAGGAGGGGGGTTTAAAATGGGGAGGGGGGGTTGAGGATGGGGAGGTTGAGGATGACGATGGGGGTTGAGGATGAGAAGGGGGTTGAGGATGAGGGGATTGAGGATGAGGATTGGGGGATAAGGTTGAGGAGGGGGGTTGAGGAGGTTGGTTGAGGAGGTAGGTTGAGGAGGGAGGTTGAGGAGGGGGGTTGAGGAGGGAGGATGAGGAGGGGGGTTGAGGAGGGGGTCGAGGAGGGTGATAAGGGAGGGGGAGGGAAAGAGACACAGGGAAGGGAGAGGGGGGAAGAGAAACAGGGAAGCTAGAGGGGGAAGAGACACAGGGGAGGGAGAGGAGGGGAAGAGACACAGGGGAGGGAGAGTGGGGAGAGACACAGGGGAGAGGGGGGACACAAGAAATGGGCACAGAGGACACACAAGAGGGGGACACAGAGGGCACAAGAGGGACACAGGGGGCAGCACATTTCCAACCCTCGGCTTATACTCGAGTCACTACGTTTTCCCAGTATTTTGTGGTAAAATAGGTGCCTCGGCTTATACTCGGATCGGCTTATACTCGATTATATACGGTAATTAATCTGAGAGAATGAGCAACATATGATATATAAATGCATATATATACAAAAAGCAGATGTCAAGGAGAGTCAAAAATGATCTAGTCAGTGTGATAAATACACCTGTATGATAATCCTGGTATAGCAGATTATATATGTCTTATTTTATAAATTCAAACAAATCCATCATAAAAAAACACATTGTAGTTGAATCTATAGTAATATACAAATTACACTCAATTCTACTGTAATAAAGTGCAAAAGGCTAAATGCCAATCTATGTAATTAATCTTAGAGAGTGAGTGACATATGATGTATGAATGCATATATATACAAAAAGCAGATGTCAAGGAGATTCAAAAATCACATATATAGTTGTGAGCGTACGAGTTGTTGCTAACGCTGCGGGCTCGCGTGGGCCGCGACTCGCGTAGCGCTCCATGCCAGCACCTGAGGACCTCGCAAAGCGAGGGCCGCAGTTGCTGGCATGGAGCGCCGAAGGCGCTCCTTGCCAGCAACTGCGACCCTCGCAAACTTCACGTCGCAACCCAAACAGTACGACACACACATTACGACACTCGCAAACAACATACGACACACGTTCACACACATTACGGACTCGCAACACTCGGACGCAACTCGCGAACATTACAAAATGTAAAACACAATACATACACACACCACATACATAAAAAACTTACCTACACCAAGAGGGAGCACCCAGCACCTCAAAAATACAACTTACACCTCGATTTTACTTCAAATAAAACAATTTAGAGACTAAAAAAAAAACGAAGCGAGAGAAAAAATGGCCGCCGAACAAAACGAAAACGAGGCTACAGCACTCTAAACTCGGAAAACACCACAAGAAACTCGCAAAACACCACAAAACACCTACGGATATTCCGATACAAACGTATAACACACATTACTCGCCATTTGACGCCAATGCGGAAGTACACGACAACGGTTTGGGCTCGCGCACGCACAGTGTTACACTGCACACATTCAGCACGCTTACACAGCAGATCCACACCACTAATGCTGCAGCAACATCAAAACACATTCACAGCTCTTCCACACAATGCTTTAAAATAGGTAAAGTATATTCATTTATTAATGTATTATATATTTCATTATTACACACTAAACAGCATTAGCTACCTTACAATTTCATTGCCGTCATTTTTTGACGGGCAATTCGCTAGTGATCTAATAAGTGTGATAAATAGACCTGTATGATAAGCCTGGTATAGCAGATTATATATGTTTTAAAAGTAATTTAGCAAGCCCCAAATTTGGCATCACATGTACATAACTTCTATATACAAAAATAAAGGCAAGTCAGTATAGCAAACAGCATTGGTAACTCATCAGATTCAATGTACGCCGTTCCTGTGTGTGACGTCATCAAGAGGGGATGTCCAGGAGAGCCTGACGTGAACGCTTCGCTGGCGGAGCTTCAACAGACGCTTGTTGAAAATGGAAAAAGGAAAGGGAGAGCGCACACCACTTCCTAGTGCAGATCAGTAAAGTTTATTTCCAAAGATTCAGACGTAACAAATGGACACTCACATGTATGGCCCTCTATATTAGAGGTATCTTATATACACATAGGATAGTACTTTGTTCTTCCACGGGCACTGTAAATGTGGTTTCAACAAGACAGATCTTATGAACACGGTGGTAGCACTAATTCAAAATCAGCATATAGACCTGGTATATATCTGATACTTAATGTTTACCAACAAGCTCTATCAGAGGATAAAAGTCTACCTTTTGATATCTATAAAATATCAACTCATGAGCCCAAAGAGTGTGAAATATCAGAGTAGGTGGCCAAAGCCTCTATTGCGAGGAATGTATAGGAGGTGTCTTTTTAAGAAGGTAAGTTTGATTGAAGAATTAACTCTTTCATGTGTAATGCATATATTTTTTTATTCTCCATTAGGTAAATCTTGAGTACTTCAGTTTCAACAGAAGGTATCCATACTGAGAAGGACAAACATGTATAAGCAACACCCACGGATGCTGTATCACATTTTATAATACATACATTCTATATATTTATAAAAAATATTCATAAAGTGAATGTATATTACAAAAAAGATAATTTACAATGGCAACAATGAGTACAAGACTCTAATTTGGGACATATCTGAGCTCCTTATGTTATTATATGTGCAGTGTTCAATAATAGACTTTGCACTTTATTACAGTGGAATTGAGTGTACTATGTATATTATTATGAATTCAACTAAGATGTGGTAATTATGATGGATTTTTTGAATTTATAATATGATCTTGAATATACCACAGCATAGAGACCTGGTTAGTAGGACAAATAGCAAGTCGTATTTTTTACACATATGCTCATTCTTTGAAATACTATGAAAATAGCACTTAATACACTAGTGTACCTATACATGCAATATGACAGACATTTATGTGTGATTATTCTTATTCCTTTAATATTTGGAACTGAACCATCTCTTACGGTAAGGTTCATTCAGGTTCCTAAGACTACATACAAGGACCTGAATATTTGCCCCAGGATAGTGTAGTTAACACATTGTATTTAGGGGGCAAGTAGCAGGTCCCATTCCAAAAACGGGTACATTATATAGGGATATCCCTAGTGTTCTATCCTGAGAGTAGGTTCCGGTCTCCCTTTAGCATTAATTTTGTATAGATTTCTAGGTACTGTATCATCAAGAGGGGATACGTGTACATAGATTTTTAAACAACACATTTTAACTGTGGTTTTTTTGTTGCATTTTTTGTTAATAAAGTTCTGTTTTATTACTTATTATAGCCCCGGATATAATTATTTATCTTACATTGATTTGCATGTTACCATGGGTTTCCATGTTCTATTTCTACATTAGTCTAATATATATTATCATTACCCTTGGTAACTTTCCCATTCAATGCGGTACTAATTAACATAATTGCAGTTACAATTGAATATATTTCGAATCATAGGTGAGAACAAATCCCAGATTGATACTCATCTTGTTTGTTGTTACTATAAGCTTAAAGGAAGTCATGTTTGAAATGGTTTATGGATTGAAGAATGAGGCATTTGTGGGCACATTTGCATGCCACTGCTCAGCTTCCCAGAATGCAGTGTAATAACAGTTTTTCTCAAAATTCTCACATTTTCTTTTTGCACAGGGGCCCCTCATGCACTAGCTCTGCCACTGAGTAGTACATTAAATAAATAAATCATTTGTGACCACATTTGTATGTCTAAAACAAGTTAAAAAACTTGTTTCATGACCAGAATTCTGAGAAATACAGTTATTACACTGCATTCTGCGAACCTTGTTTCAATATTATTATTTTTTATTAAATATACAAAAATATACAGTTCATGTCAAAAGAAGTACATTCTGATCTTAACCATAAACAAAAATGAATATAGTTGAACTTGTTAATTCAGAAATTGCTATAGAATTAATTGCTTGGACTTCACAAACAAATTTCAAGACAAAAAATGAAAATAAGACAACATACAAACAAAGAAAACACATCTGTGCCTACCTGGGACCTCCAACCGGAAGGAGTCAAGAAATTACTTATGTTGGACAGGAGGATCTAAACGTTTCAATATTCATATCATTGAGTCTATCCCAAATTTTACCCCTATCCGTATCCTTATTGATTAAGTTCATGGATATTAGGTAGCTCTCAAAATCTCTATTCCGAAGACTATCTCATTCCAAGATGGGATATTATCCTGTTTCCAACATCTCACAATTTGCTTTTTAGCTATAATTACCACCTGCATGATAAAGGTTTAGATTTCTGGGGTGAATTCCACAGGAAATATGTGTAAAATAATAGTCTCTAGTTTTGAAGAAATAGTCTTATTAACAATACCTGATATTTGCTCTGAAATCATGTTCCAAGTACTTGAATTAGTGGACATTCCCACCATATTTGTAGATGGGTTCCTATCTGACCACAATTTCTCCAACAGTATTAATTAATTTCAGTTTGAGTTATTTGGCTTACCTTTTTTGGGGCCATGTACCATTTATTCAACATTTTAAAACTCTCTATATAAAGAGTTTTATATATATATATATATATATATATATATATATATATATATATATATATATATATATATATATTGGTGGCTATAAACGCTTTGTTTCAAGTTTCTACTGACCACACAATATTTAAATCTTTCTACCAAGATTCCATTTTACTTGTTTTTCTATGTTCTATATTTAACTTCAAGATACAAAAACATTTGGAAATTAAGTGGGATCTCTCCATTGATGTAATACGTTTTTCCAGAGGATTTATACCATCCTTAATCTTGAGATTAATTTTATGATTAGAAAGAAATGTTTTTAGTTTAACATGGTCAAACCAAAAGATCTTTGAAAGGACAAATGTTATCATTAATTGATCGAAGGTCACAACAACTCCATCTAGATATAAGTCTTTTAAGTAGCCAATTCCTGAATCTATCCACTTTTTAATAGATGCTATATCTAGTGCTTTGGCAATCTAAATTATAGGCATTACTGGACTAGGCATAGAAACCAAATTAAATGTATTGCTTAATTTTCTCCAAAACTTCAAAATTATCTTTATTACTCATGCTCCTTTATTTAAGTCCTTCTTAAGAGAATTAAGACAATTTAGCTGTTTAAGATTGTTACCTGGTGCTAGTTGATTTTCAATTTGGCTCCATACATATGTTCCAATAGGGTCAGTCCATCTTATGATATGTGACAGCATTGTTGCATCATGGTAAGTTTTTATAATTGGATAAATAATTCCACCTTTATTAACCCGCCTGGTGGTGTGATTATGTCAGTATTTAGACTGTTAAAGTGGTACATTAAAAAATACTGTCATAATGATACTGCCCTTTCCCCCTTATCCTCCTCCCTTTCCCCCTTCCCTCCTCCTCCTCCCCCCCTATCCTCCTCCTCACTTCTCCCCTCTCCAATCACCTCCCTTTGCAGGGAGTTTAAAGACTCTAAAGGGTCAGTTACACACAGTACTATATCGTCTGCAAACAGAACTACCTTATGCTCCATATTATCAATCTTTATACCTTTTATTACAGAGGAGCATCTTATGGCCTCTGCAAAGGGTTCAATCATTAGAGCAAACAATAAGGGAGAAAGAGGGCAACCTTGTATTGTGCCATTCATGATCTGAAAGGGATTAGATTTAAAACCTTTCCCATTACAAGAGCAGTGGGAGATGAATATAAAGCTCCTATGGCTTTTTTCCCAAAGTCACCAAAGCCACATTTTTGCATAAATTTTAACATCTGTGATTAGTAGGGAAATAGGTCTTGTTCAGATTTAGGAATGGTCACAATGTGAGCTAGCAAAATCTCTGCAGGAGCTTTGCCTGATTCTTTAATCTCATTAAAAAGATCTTGTAAATGGTCAATTATCACTGGAAGACAGATCTTGTAAATTAATTACTGAAGTCGTCTGGGCCCGGAGTCATATATTGCTTCAGATTCTTTTTTTTTTTTTTCAAGCAATGGTATGTAACATGTGAAATAACAATTGAAATAGAAAAAAAATCCATAAATATACATCACATATTATCCCTTACATTCATATCACCTTTTATACAATTCATTAAGAATTATCCTTATAATAATTTTAATAAAAAAAAAAAAAGGTACGTTTTGAAGATTTTATTTTTATAGAAATGGAAGAAAAAAGAGAAAGGAGAAAGAAGGAGAAGTAACATAGAAATTATAAAGCAAAAAGTTTTAGTAAAAATCAGAAGTAATTCCACAACATTATATTATATTGTAGCTATATATCTATCCCAAGTTGCCATTTTATAGAGTAATTTTTCTCTTTGTAAGTTGGGATGAGCCGATTTCTCTCTAATTCTCTACTTCTAGAGATATAAATATGGGCCTTATTCCAAGAAATAATTTTGTTTGACTTCCAATTTTTAGACATGTATCCCTTTACCACCAGTATGTGGTTTATCAGTTGAATATTCTGGGGAAAGATTTTATCCAACTCTAAATAATAATAATAAGTAATATGGCATGATGAGGAGATTATCTATCTATCTATTATCTATCTATCTATTTAACATCCTTGAAAGAAAGCTTTCACAGCTTCTCCAAAGAGGTTGAGCTTTAGATTCTTAATAACAGAAGAAATGTGGAAATAGGCCTATTTAAAATATCCAATTCTGTTTCTGATATTTTTGGTAATTTTAATTGTTGTAAAAAAATGTTTTATTTCTGTAGTTAAAGTTTCTTTATCAATTAATATCTGCTCTAAGTTGTATAGCTTTTAATAATACTTCTCAAAAGCCTTTGCTATTTCCTTTGGGTTACGTACTATAGATTGTCCATATCTAACAGCTTCTATCCTTTTCTTAACTAGTTTATTCTTGATCTTTTTTGCTAACAGTTTTCCAAATTTATTTCCATAGTGCAAAAATCTCTGATGAAGAAGCCATTTAGATTTATCCAATACTGTTTGATTCATTTTTTTTATTTGACCCTGTATCTTCCTAATGTTATCCGCAAGAATTCTGTTAGGGTTTTGTTTATTTTCACACTCCATTTGATTTAATTTAATATATAATAGTCTCAGAGGTAGTCCTGTTTGATTTTTCCTTACATTTTTACGTTTAGTCAAAATACCTCTTATGTATGCTTTCTGAGTTTTCCATACAACTATCTTTGATGATACTGTTCATTGATGTCATAAAATTTCTTTATTTCTTTGCTTAGTATATTTCTTTCCGATTCATCTTCTAATAAGGAATTGTCTAGTCTCCATTGTGGTCGGTCTCTTTCTTATATTCTACTTTGATTTTCATAGTTATATAAGCATACTCGGACCATGAGATGGGGCCTATACTGACATCCAAGATTTTATTTAGCATTTCTAAATCTGTAAAAACATGATCAATTCTTGAATATGACTGTGAGAATAATAGGTAAATTATTTTTGTTCCCGGATGGAACACTCTTCAAGAGTCATATAAATTAGACCTTAATATCTTTTTATGGAGGAGTTCTTAGTTCCTATTGGTATGGACTTCATGTATTAAAGGTTTTATTGATTTATAATCTAACACTGAATTAAGGATCAAATAAAAAACACTGCATAATACTACGGAGCCCTGGATAAATCTTTTAAGAATACCTAATAAATTTAAGGAGTCATAGGACCAATTACTATTAAGGAAATAATCAATACTCTTATTGGTACTAAAAGGCTCTTGGTTTTCTTTATAGTACATCTTATTAACTGAATAATAGGTAAATTATTTTTGTTCCGGTTGATCTAACACTGAATTAAGGATCAAATAAAAAACACTGCATAATACTACGGAGCCCAGGATAAATCTTTTAAGAATACCTAATATATGACTTACAAATGTATTTTGTTTGTCATTAGGAGCGTATATAATCATTATAGTATACTTTGGGTTGTTCATTTTACATTTCCATAATATATATCTGAAATAATTTATGGGAGAGGAAAGTACAGACACCTTTTAATTCTGATCACTAGTTTACAACCCACAAGCCACACAAAGTAACATACTATGTATATTATGGATGAAATGAGGACCTACTCCGTGTATAGAAAAAATATAAAAAAAAATTTTTTTATAATATAATTTTTTTTATATATATACAAAATATATATACATATATAGTTAAAAAGTATATTTGATTATCTAAAATCACAATATATGTCTCAATAAGTACCAACCATAATTGGAAATAAGTGAGACATATATAACATTCAGTCTCCCCAATATTTGACTTAATAATTAAGTAACATCATAACTGTCGTAATTGTAAAATAAATAAATATAAGCTGAAGTGGAGATAGAGGGGACAGAAATTCTTACTCTGTGGCCCTATCTAGATATTATATAGCGGATTGACCCTATAGTAAGAGTAATCTCGGGGGACCCGCTATTTATCCCCTATCCCCTGTCCCTGTTGAATATCTAATCCCTTCTCTAAACTACCTGGGACTAGTCCCCTCCACTCCAATTACCTTGTCAGAATCAGACCAGAAAGCATTCTAATACTCAGAACAGTCTATGCGTTTGTGTCCGACAGCATGTAGCTGTTAGCTGACGTCATCTGCGGGGGACGGAAAGAACAGCTGATCCGACGCGCACGTTTCGCATATTCTGCTTCCACCGGGATCAGTACCGGGAACAGCGTGGCTCTTTTATAGGGCGAACAAGTGCTTGATTGAAACAATAGATAACCTTGTTGTAAGTATATTGCAGTTCTAAGTCCTGTAAGGACAATAAAGCATATGAACATTATAAAAATGTATAAGCACCAAAAAGTATAAATTAGCACAATATGGAAAGATAGCTATAACAGCATCTCTTACTTAGAGATATTAAAGTATAATATGAACTTAATTAATTTCAAAAGAGGGGAAAATCACTGGTACACAGTGGGCAATTTCAGAATATAAAAGGAGGAACGTCCTGGTAATGTATGACATATTCCATTGTGCCTCTAATAATATTTATACAGCTCAAACAAACAGCGATCATCTCAAAACAAAAACTTAGTTTGCTGCCAGAAACATTATTACTTAAATACACTAATTCATATATTAACCTCCTATATCATGTTTATGAATATACTGGATATTGTTTAACAGCAAATCACAGAGGAAAGTTTATCTATCATTGTCAGTATACAAAATATGTATCCCACCAAAATCACTCTATAAATGGAACACCTATTATTTATTCATGCTGTAGAGACCTATAATATCTAAAAAAGAGTATACTATAAGACAAAGAATTGAGAAACCTCTATTTCTTCTATCATCAAAAGTATACTTTATTTATACCAGACATTAAATAATACTGGGAAAAGAAGAAAAATGATTATAGAGTCTGTATATAAAGGGTCCAATTTTAAAGATATACACCAAAGTTGTTATTCTCATTTAGACCATTGGGAGATACAGTATTAAGTAGGGATATCCATCTAGTCTCTGCTTTAAGGAGTTCATGTTCTAAATCGCCTCTTCTAATGCCCAGTGTAATTTTCTGAAGTACCCAGCGTTGAATTTTAGGTTTCGACTTGTAATATTCATTAAATTGTCTGGCTACTGATGTCAGTTATTTACCATTTTCAATGTCTTTGGAACTGTTACAAATATTACGTATATGTTCACCTTATCTTTTCTTAAGCGCGCGTGTCGTGATACCAACGTATCTATAAGGGCACGGATATTCCAAACAGTAAACTACTCCCTGTGATCCACAGTTGAATAGGCCTTTCAAAGGAATGTTTCTTCCAATCCTGTCAATCATCTTAATTCTTTTGTCCATATATGGGCAGAATATGCATCGGCCACATCCAAAGGTTCCATTGGGTAAAGATATTGATCGCCTCTTCTTTTTTACAAAATGACTGCGTACTACAGTGTCTTTTACATTTTTTTTTCTTCCTTTTGATACTTCATTGTGCAAAATATTCCACTACTTACTTACTACTTGTAATAATCACTTTATGAGAAGATTAATAATATCATAGTGATCCAATTTTAAGACCTATTCTAAACAGTGTGTAAGATTTTCCCTTAACAAATAGCCATATTTTGTGAATTTAATTTCCTCAACATTCTAACTTCCAATTTCTTTCATTTCCTTTTCTCTCATCCCACAATCTTAAAGAATCTTACCCCTTTCCATCTCTCCTCAGTCCCGTATCCCCTCCCTGCCCAGTCCAAATCCGATTGCATTTTAACTGCCCTACAATTACCGTATTTTTCGCCCTATAAGACAGTTTGAAAAGGTATATTCGGCGTATAAGACGCACCAACTTTCCTCCCCCAGTTTTGGGGAAGAAAAAGTGCGTCTTATACGGCGAAAAATACGGTACTTCTTTTTCCATTCTATAAATTGAAAATTTTGTGAATCAACTTCTGAGTTTTTATCCCTGACTGTTTCTATGAATGAAATCTTCCATTCCTTTAATAACATTTCCCCTTCTCTTACTGAGCTTACCATTATGTTCCAGTTGTCTTTTGAGATAATTAATTTTGTGGGGAATCCCCATTTATATATAATTTTCTCCCTTCTTAAGGCTTTCGTAATTTCAATAAATCTTCTATGTTTTGTTAAGTATCCCCTGAGAGGTCTGTGAATATAGTTAATTTTTCAAAAGGGGAATCAAATTTAACTTTCTGCCATGATGCCTTTAGAACTGCTTCTTTATATTCATAAAAATTTATTTGAACAATTACGTCTCTAACATTTACCCCTTTAAAATCTTTTGGTAATGGAATCCTATGGATCCGATCCAACATATTAATCCATGGTTTACTGGGAGGTACTAAATGTGAGAAAAAGGCTGTTATAAATGCTGCTAATTCTTCAGTATACAAGGATTCTGGAATTCCTCTAAGTCTCAATGTGAGGAATTGACTCTGCTGGGTTTTGAACCCTGGTCCTCAGGCTGCTATACCTCTTCCCTACCACTGCGCCAGCCTGCCTTTTGTGAGTTCCATTGAGACCTTATAAGCTTGACTCTGCTAGCAATTTTATCAGTACCTAAGTCTCTTCAGCTGTGTCTGGTCAGCTGTCTGGTTCTTGGCCTATATAAGGCACTTCCTGTCTCTGTATCCTTGCCAGATTATTGTTGGTTCCTGATCCCTTCAATAAAAGCTTGTTCCTGTTTAACCTACAAGTTGCTGAACCGGATTATTGCTGACCTTGGCTACTGGTCTCCACAACTTTGTGATTACTATATCATTACACTCAAATTGTTTCGTCGGGAAAAATCCTCTTGTTGAATCCTTTTAATTTCAGTATATTCTAGTGTATATTCGAAATCAAGGGAATGTTTAACTACTTTTTGATACTCTTTAATCAGGAACTCTTGATTGGATTCTAACTCTTCTACTCTTTCTAAAAGGCTAGCAATAGCTGATTTATTTAATTGTATTTCTTGTGCAAAGTCCGATTTTATAGTAGATTGAAACTCATTATAAAGCCTTTTCATTACAGATGTCGTTAGTACTTCTTCCACTTGTAAACTCATTGTGTCTGAGGATTCCTCATTTGCAAAAAGTTAAATTTTTTCTGCTGAGGGAGGGGACTGACTTTGGGCCTCATTCTATTATCGGCCGTAGGAGATGCGGGGCCGCAAGGACCGGCCGCAAGCTATTTGCCTATTCTATTCCCTTCCGGCCGGGGATTCCGGCAGGCTTGCGGCTGGCACCTTGTTATCCCTTGCTTTTTTTTGTTCTTTTCCCCTTTCTTCTTTCTTTCTAACACTGTAACCACCTTGCTTTACCTGTTTTTTTACTTATTTATTTATTATTTATTATTTTTTATTTTTGTTATATCTCTTTTAGTTCTTAGTATGACAAGACCCAATATTTATAGACTATAAAATCTAAAATATAGGTCCACTATTTAGGGGATTCAACCAGCAATACACAATGCGGAAAAGGTAATCAGTTAATAAGATGTACTATAAAGAAAACCAAGAGACTTTTAGTACCAATAAGAGTATTGATTATTTCCTTAATAGTAATTGGTCCTATGACTCCTCAAATTTATCTTTCAAGTATGTTTATACCATGTGGAGCTGTAATGCTCTTTTATCAGATTATTTAAATTGTCTAATAAAAAAAACCTTCAAACTGTATTTTCACCTTTCCCCTGCTTTCGTCAAATATGTTCTATCCAGAAGCATTCAGCGCTTAAACCTAGATATTTCTCCTCAAGCTTTTTTTTTTTTTTTCTCTTCCTTTCACCCCCCCTTTTATTTATTTTTTTACTAAAAACAGTACCCTTCTCTGGAATAATATATAAATGTCGAAAGGTCTTCGCTTAGATCTCTTTTCCACTGCAGTCCTTTAGTTCTCTTCAAGATGTTCCTTTGCTAGCATTCACAGTAGGAGGATACTAGCTGAAATGTTAAAACAAAGAATTGTAGTGGGTGGTCTTTGATATTATGGACCACTTGCCGGTAGTAATAGTCTATTTGACTATAAACCTCTTTGCCCATAAACTCATGAGTAAAGCTTATCCAGCCTTGGATTGCCGGGTGCAAAAAATACAGCTCCCAGACTCCACTGTGAGCACTCTGGGTATTGATCTCACAAAAATCCCCTTCAGAGATATGTAACACCGTTGATGTCAAAAAGGTGTCTTCAAGAGCCTTCTCTTAGCTCTCTTTTTCCCCAACACATTTTTGCTTCTCTCAGGATGGCTTCCTTTGTCATTTAGACCATTGAAATTCTCAGGAGAGGGTCATTGAATGGTGTACTATGACAGTCTACCAAAAAAGTTAAATTGTGGATATCTGAAGTTAATACATATCTCTTTGGGCTATAAGCCCTTTTTCTTGTGTGACTATTTTAGCACAGCTTTAATTTTTATATTTCCAAAACTCCAGCACACGGCTCAGCTGTAAGCACTCGGAATATTGCTCTCACAGGTGACCACCTCTAGGGTATACATCACAAAGGTAATATCAGGAAAAAGAAAATAATCAAATCCTTCTCTTAATTTCTCCTTTCCACTCAGATCTTAACAACTCTTGAGGGTACTTTTCAGTGGCATTCAAACCCTTATGTCTCTCAGGAGATGGTTACTGGCTGCTGTATTGCGTCAGTGTTCTTGTAAGAAGTGTTCTTTTATATTAAAGGCAACTGAGTGTAGTGAGTGTCTCTTTGGGCTGTAGGCCCTTTTACCCAAATACAAATGAATAGTGTTGTATCAACACAGCCTTACTGCCCATAGCTCCATATCTCCAGCCCCAGACTCTGTTTCACACATACCAGTTGTTACCTCTCAGTGTGTTCCCCTTCATGGGTGCGCAGCTTGGTTCTGTCTGGTCCCCAGGAATGAAAGGGAATGGCTGAGACCTGTGGCAAGCGGGTTTTGGAGCAGTTCCCTGATTTGCCAAACCATGAAGGGCCGGTTCTCTACAGCGTTGGTGTCTCCAGCTTCTGAGGTGGTCCCTCCGCCAGCCAGCACGTCTTTGGTATGTGGCACTTAATGGTCTACGCGACCCCCTGGCTCCTTGTCTCTGCTGCAGGCTGCGTCAGTGCTCCGGTAACTACCGGTCTCTCCTCATGTCGCGAGGGAGTGCGGTGATACTGTTCAGTGAGCTGCAGCGTTCCACGGCAGGAAAAACCCGGGTTAGCACGTCATCTTGTGCTTCCTGCATCTTTTAAATTTTTTGATCTTCTCCATCCCATCTGTATTTCATCGCCTATGAATTTTTTGATGACTGTGTCAGTCTTCAGAATATTAATATGTTTGTTCAAAATATAGGTGATGTTTTAAGAATCTTCACTGTAGGTTCCAATGAATCTTGTAGGGCCATCTTTCTTGATTTTCGGTTTAGGGCACAGTAAATTCTCTCTGGTGGTATGAAGTGCTCTCTGATACGCTCTTTTCAGTGATAGATTGCTATATCCTTGTTTTTTTAATCTCTCTTTAATCTCATTAGCTGTCTTTTTAAAGATCATTTCATCAGAACAATTTCTTCATAATCGTAGGAATTCGAAAAACCGGTATGGCTTTTAATGTGGGAGAAAAATGAGAGCTTTCAAAGTGCAGAGTGCTATTTGTAGCAGTAGGTTTCCTATACAAATCTGTTTTTATATACCCCTCATCATCTTTGATGATGGTGATATCCAGAAAATCTATTTTATTAGACTCAAGTATATGAGTCAATTTTAAATAAAGGGTATTCTCGTTAAGTATCCGGATGAACTTTTCAAAATTCTTGGCGGTATCATTCCATATGATGAAGATGTCGTCAATATATCTCAGCCATAATAATATATGTTCCGTGAACCGTGCATTATTCTCATTAAAAAACATTTCTCTTTCCCACCATCCAAGATAGAGATTGGCATAGGTGGGTGCTACTGCAGATCCCATGGCAGTGCCACGTTTTTGTAGATAAAACTTATCATTAAATACAAAGTAATTATGATGTAAAATAAATGTGAGCATCCTAATCAGGAAAGTATTCTTACTTTGATTGATGATAGTTTCCATATTAAGGAAATATTTAGTCGCCTCACATCCAGCTTTATGGTCTATAGACGTGTAAAGACTCTCTACGTCACATGTAATCAGTAATGTGGCTGAAGACAGTACAATACCATCTAATTTGTTTAGTACATCCATAGTATCTCTGACATAGCTGGGTAAATTGAGGACAAACATCCTTAAATTGGAATCCAAACATTGGCTCGCTTTCGCTCCCAAACTGCCATTACCAGATATAATTGGTCTACCAGGTGGTTTTTGTCGATCTTTATGAACCTTGGGTAACATGTCAAATGTGGCTATTCTGGGATTCTTCACAGTTAGGAATGTATATTCTTTTACACTAAGGACATTGTCATTTTTACCCTCCTCAATTATCTTTTCATATAATTCTACATAATTGTCTGTGGGATCACCCAAAAGACGTTTTTTAACAGTGCTTGTTATTTAATTGATGTTCTGCTTCATCCACATACATATTGACAGGCCAGACAACAGTGTTGCCTACCTTGTCTGAGGGTTTAAGTATAACATCATCCCATTCATTTATTATATAGCCATGCAATTTATAATCTTAATGGAGCAAATCTAGGTGTATCAGATATTGAAAGGGATTTGGGAGTGCTTGTGGACAACCACCTAGGTAACAGTGCTCAAAGCCAAGCAGCAGCTGCAAAGGCAAATAAAATATTAGCATGTATTAAGAAGAGTATAGAAGCCAGGGAAGCAAATATAATTCTGCCACTATACAAATCTCTAGTACGCCCTCATTTGGAATATGGAGTACAATTTTGGGCACCACTTCATAAAAAGGACATTTTAGAGCTGAAAAAAAGGTACAGAGGAGGGAAACAAAACTAATAAGGGAAATGGAGGGGCTAAGTTATGAAGAAACACTAACTAAATTAAACTTATTTTCTCTAGAAAAAAGGCGTCTAAGAGGATATATGATTACCTTATATAAATACATCCAGGGTCAGTATAAAGATTTGTCAAGGGAGCTTTTTGTGCCAAGAGGTTTTCAACTGACAAGAGGACATCTCTTGAGGTTAGAAGTAAAAAGATTCCACCTTAAAGAAAGAAAACGGGTCTTCACAGTAAGGGTGGTTAATCTGTGGAATTCTCTACCAGAGGAGGTGGTGACAGCGGATTCGATAGATAGCTTTAAAAGGGGACTAGATTTATTTCTAATTAAAAAGGGAATTCAGGGTTATCATGGATAATTAGAGAGGCAGTATTGATCCAGGGAGAAGTCCGGTCGCCGGTGTCTGGGATCAGGAGGGATTTGATTATTTTTTTTATACAACTAATTAATTAATAGTTAATCCGCATGTTGCAGATCGGAGGAGATCTTGAAAGGTTGAACTTGATGGACTGAAGGTCTTTTTTCAACCTTAAATACTATGTAACTATGTAACTATGTAACTATGTAATTAGTTACCGCCTTGACAAATATGTCCACTGCCGGACAACTGGAAAGTATAGAATTGAATTGTGATTTCACCTTCAATTTATCTATCTGTATCACTTGATCCTCCACTGACAGTGCTACTTTATTAGTGTCAATGTCTGATATGGGGATCAAAGAGGTATCTTCACTTTTATAGAAGATTTTTTTAATCAATAATTTACGGGCGTATAAATGTAAATCTTTGAAAGTTTCAAAAAATTAAATTTCTCACTAAGTGATAATGTAAGTCCTTTATGCAATAGAGATATCTGTGAAGTGGTAAATTGTCTCTCCGATAAGTTAATGATGTGCATATTATCATCATTCCTCATCTCTGTCTTCTTGACCATTGTTTCACCAAAGTTTGTACATCTCTCCCCCTCGGTTCCCATCTTTGATATTCTCTTTGAATTTCTCCTCGTGGGGGATCCAATCTCTCTTCTTGTGGATATATCGGATGTCTCACTGATCTTAGTCTCTGTCGGTAATCTAAAAAATTAGGCTGATTTCTATTGAACTCACCTTGATTTTTCTTTCTTTTGTCTTCATCATCACTTATATCAAGTAATAAGAGTAATATCTCTTGAGATGAAAGAAAGGCCCTCAAAGAAATAAATGAATGGGATGATGTTATACTTCGGACAAGGGAGGCAACACTGTTGTCTGGCCTGTCAATATGGCAGAACGCCAATTAAATAACAAGCACTGTTATGAACGCCTTTTGGGTGATCCCACAGACAATTATGTCGAATTATACGAAAAGATGACTGAGTAAGGTAAAAATGACAATGCCATTAGTGTAAAAGAATATACATTCCTAACGGTGAAGAATCCCAGAACAGCCACATTTTACATGTTATCCTAGGTTCATAAAGATCGACATAAACCACCAGGTAGACCAATTATATCTGGTAATGGCAGTTTGGGAGAGAAAGCGAGCCAATTTTTGGATTCCAAATTAAGGATGTTTGTCCTCAATTTACCCAGCTATGTCAGAGATACTATGGATGTACTAAACAAATTAGATGGTATTGTACTGTCTAGAGCCACGTTACTGATTACATGTGACGTAGAGAGTCTTTACACGTCTATAGACCATAAAGCTGGATGTGAGGCGACTAAATATTTCCTTAATATGGAAACTATCATCAATCAAAGAATACTTTCCTAATTAGGATGCTCAAATTTATTTTACATCATAATTACTTTGTATTTAATGATAAGTTTTATCTACAAAAACGTGGCACTGCCATGGGATCTGCAGTAGCACCCACCTATGCCAATCTCTATCTTGGATGGTTGGAAAGAGAAATGTTTTTAATGAGAATAATGCACTGTTCACAGAACATATATTATTATGGCTGAGATATATTGATGACATCTTCATCATATGGAATGATATCACCAAGAATTTTGAAAAGTTCATCCGGATACTTAACGAGAATACCCTGAATTTAAAATTGACTCATATAACTGATTTTCTGGATATCACCATCATCAAAGATGATGAGGGGTATATAAAAACAGATTTGTATAGGAAACCTACTGCTACAAATAGCACTCTGCACTTTGAAAGCTCTCATTTTTCTCCCACAATAAGAGCCATACCGGTTGGCGGATTCCTGCGATTAAGAAGAAATTGTTCTGATGAAATGATCTTTAAAAAGAGAGCTAACGAGCTTAAAGAGAGATTAAAAAACAGAGGATATAGCAATCTGTCACTGAAAAGAGCGTATCAGAGAGCACTTCATACCACCAGAGAGAATTTACTGTGCCCTAAACCGAAAATCAAGAAAGATGGCCCTACAAGATTCATTGGAACCTACAGTGAAGATTCTAAAAACATCACCTATATTTTGAACAAACATATTAATATTCTGAAGACTGACACAGTCATCAAAAAATTCATAGGCGATGAAATACAGATGGGATGGAGAAGATCAAAAAATGTAAAAGACACTGTAGTATGCAGTCATTTTGTAAAAAAGAAGAGGCGATCAATATCTTTACCCAATGGAACCTTTGGATGTGGCCGATGCACATTCTGCCCATATATGGACAAAAGACATAAGATGATTGACAGGATTGGAAGAAACATTCCTTTGAAAGGCCTATTCAACTGTGGATCACAGGGAGTAGTTTACTTTTTGGAATGTCCGTGCCCTTCTAGATACGTTGGTATCACGACACGAGCGCTTAAGAAAAGATTAGGCGAACATATACGTAATATTTGTAGCAGTTCCAAAGACATTGAAAATGGTAAAAAACTGACATCAGTAGCCAGACTATTTAATGAATATCACAAGTCGAAACCTAAAATTCAATGCTGGGTACTTCAGAAAATTACACTGGGCATTAGAAGAGGCGATTTAGAACATGAACTCCTTAATGCAGAGACTAGATGGATATCCCTACTTAATACTGTATCTCCCAATGGTCTAAATGAGAATAACAATTTTGGTGTATATCTTTAAAATTGGACCCTTTATATACAGACTCTGTAATCATTTTTCTTCTTTTTCCGGTATTATTTAATGTCTGGTATAAATAAAGTATGCTTTTGATGATAGAAGAAATAGAGGTTTCTCAATTCTTTGTCTTATAGTATACTCTTTTTTAGATATTATAAGTCTCTACAGCATGAATAAATAATAGGTGTTCTATTTATAGAGTGATTTTGGTGGGATACATATTTTGTATACTGACAATGGTAGATAAACTTTCCTCTGTGATTTGCTGTTAAACAATATCCAGTATATTCATAAACATGATATAGGAGGTTAATATATGAATTAGTGTATTTAAGTAATAATGTTTCTGGCAGCAAACTAAGTTTTTGTTTTGAGATGTTCGCTGTTTGTTTGAGCTGTATAAATATTATTAGAGGCACAATGGGATATGTCATACATTACCAGTACGTTCCTTGCTCTTTTGATATTAATTAAGTTCATTATACTTTAATATCTCTAAGTAAGTGATGCTGTTATAGCTATCTTTCCATATTGTGCTAATTTATACTTTATGGTGCTTATACATTTTTATAATGTTCATATGTTTTGTTGTCCTTATAGGACTTAGAACTGCAATATACTTACAACAAGGTTATCTATTGTTTCAATCAAGCACTTGTTCACCCTATAAAAGAGCCACGCTGTTCCTTAGACAGTACTGATCCCGGTGGAAGCAGAATACGCGAAACGTGCGTGTCGGATCAGCTCTTCTTTACGTCCCCCGCAGATGACGTCAGCTGACAGCTACATGCTGTCGGACACAAACGCATAGACTGTTCTAGACTGAGTATTAGAATGCTTTCTGGTCTGATTCAGACAAGGTAAGTGGAGTGGAGGGGACTTGTCCCAGGTATTTTAGAGAAGGGATTAGATATTCAACAGGGACAGGGGATAAATAGCTGGTCCCCCGAGATTACTCTTACTATAGGGTCAATCTGCTATATACTATCTAGATAGGGCCACAGAGTTAGAATTTCTGTCCCCTCTATCTCCACTTCAGCTTATATTTATTTATTTTACAATTACGACAGTTATGATGTTACTTTAATTATTAAGTCAAATATTGGGGAGAATGAATGTTATATACTGTATGTCTCACTTATTTCCAATTATTGTTGGTACTTATTTATTGTTATATTTATAACAGTGACAAGTAGATATAAGATAATATTATATTTGATAAATACAAGTTTGATGGATTATAAATAATGCACTAATATTATGTCTATTTGTCCTTTTCTGATTACATTTTGGGAGACATATATTGTGATTTTAGATAATCAAATATACTTTTTAACTATACATGTATATACATTTTGTATATATATAATTTTATTTTATATTATTTAATAAAAGTTATATTTTAACTATACACGGAGTAGGTCCTCATTTCATCCATAGTATACATAGTATGTTACTTTGTGTGGCTTGTGGGTTGTAAACTAGTGATCAGAATTAAAAGGTGTCTGTACTTTCCTCTCCCATAAATTATTTCTGATAATAAATACACTGCTGATCGCATAAGTTGTTCCAGGATGTTGTAAATAGGACAATAAAGCTATATTAAAGCGAGTCCTTGTCAATCTTAGGAAATTCCTAATAGTGTTGTTCACCTAAAAAACTATTTTCTACATAATATATATCTGCCCAGAGAGTCTTCTTAACAAATTCCTCAGAGATACATTTTTTTTATTAAAAAGTATAGAGACTCCACATGCTTTTTTTTTTTTAAGTTGAATTATGGCTTACATCTTAAATATTGTCATGAATATTAGGAATTTTGGTATGTTTCCAATTAGTCTCTTGTAGGCAGACAATGTCTGCTTTTTCTTTTTTAAAGGTTCTATATACTGATAATCTTTTTATTGGTGTATTCAAACCCCTAACATTATTCCAGAACCTACTTGGTATTCTTAATTATTTTTGGTAATACTATTACCATATTCCTATAACCACTTATAAATTATATTATACCACAATTCTAAACAGAAATGCTTGTCTGAATAAATGACTGCTGTCTTGTATCTATCAGACACACACAATAATGGCACATCCACATTCCCCTATCTTGTTTCAAGAAACATCTATTTAAAGGGGTTGGATGTATCCAACAAAATTGCTATTGTAACTGTGGTAATCTCCAGTATTTGTTAATGGGATAAGTGGTCAGTAAAGCAAACACCAGTTGCTGGAATGGAGTGGAAATTAAAAACGTTGTCCTTTCAAGCACACATACATAGTACGAAAAACAAACAATGTTTCCAGCCTTGTTATTTTCCTCTATGGGGTTTTGCATACACCTGCCTAGGAATATGGGATATCAATAAGTTATTCCTATTTATAACACCCTATTGGGTATAATAGTATTTGAGGTTGAATCAAGACTGTTAGTCCATCAAGTTCAACCTTTTTTAAACTCAATGCTTTATTCACAGAAAATTCCATGGCAGTTTCAGGATATTAGTTCCATTATCAAAAGAAAGGGAAAGTCCAACTCTGCTGTGTTCGACAAGTATTTTTAAAAAATAGAGGAATTCATGAAAGACTCACAGGTAAACTGATTACAGTTAAAATGACTAGACGGCGTGATGTTACGGGAGAACATGCCCTAAACCTTAATTGTAAGTAACCGAAGCTCCTGCAGAGCTATCTTTTTTACATTTCAAAAGTTGCTTTGTCACCCAGATCCCAGCAATCGAACAGTTTGCTGTCTCCCGGGGGCTCGTGTTCATCATGTTGTGGATCGGGAAGACAAATTATTGGGAGGGGCTGGAAATGAACCGGCGGTCTTGGTACATATTGGTACCAATGACAAAGATAGTGGAAGATGGAGTGTCCTAAAGAATGATTTTAGAGAACTAGGTAATAAGCTGAAGGCAAGGACGTCCAAGGTATTTATTTCTTAGATACTACCAGTGCCACGTGCTAGCCCTGGGAGGCAGAAGGAGCTTAGGGAGGTTAATACGTGGCTAAATATGTGGTGCACTAAGGGGGGGTTGGGTTTTTAGAGCACTGGGCTAACTTCTTACTTTGGTACAATCTCAACAGTAGGGATGGATTGCACCTTAATGATGAGGGAGCTTTTGTACTAGGGGATAGGATGGTAGAAAGGCTGGAGGAGTTTTTAAACTAGTAGGTGGGGGGAGGGACTAGATATAAGTAATGGGGTAGAAAGTGTAGAGGGTATAAGGGATGAATTAACAACTCATAGGGGAGGAGATGTGGGGAGGGGTAGTATAGTCAATAGGGAGGTAGTACTAAGTTATTCAAGTACAGTGGCAGGCACTTCAGAACTACAGACTCATAACATAAGGAGTATGCTTGCTAATGCCAGAAGCTTGCCAGGAAAAATGGGAGAGTTAGAATTATTAGCAATTAATGAAAAATGGGATTTAATAGGCATTACTGAAACGTGGTGGGATGAATCTCATGACTGGACTGTTAATCTGGATGGTTATAACCTATTTAGGAAAGATAGAGGCAATGGTAAACGAGGAGAAGGGATTTGTCTGTATGTTAAGCCTGAATTTAAGCCTATAGTCAGAGAAAATATTTATGGTGGACCTAGTGATAAAGCTGAATGTTTGTGGGTAGAGTTAAATAGCGGAGCAGCAAATTCCAAAAGAATATTAGTAGAAGTATACTATAAACCCCCAAATATAGCTGAAAGTGAGGAAATACAATTATTGTTACAGATTGAAAATGCAGCTAGGAATGGTCAAGTTCTAATAATGGGAGATTGTAATTACCCTGAAATAAACTGGATAAATGAGACCAGCAGTTCATCTAAGGGGAGCAGGTTCTTGAGTACACTCAGAGATCATTATCTGGCCCAGGTTGTACAAGAGCCTACTAGAAATGAAGCTATCTTAGATTTACTCATCACAAATAATATTGATATAGTATGTAATGTTGGAATAGGGCAACATTTGGGAAACAGTGATAACAACACAGTCTAGTTTGATGTTGAATTAAAAAAACAAAATTTTAAGGGGCCAACAAAAACTCTTAATTTTAAAAGGGCAGATTTTAATGGTCTAAGAGACTGGGACAGAGAACTGGCAGGTAAAAACACTGACCACAAGTGGACAACATTTAAATCCTTACTAAATATACATACAAATCGACATATACCGTGTGGAAATAAAAGTAAAAGGAGTAAACCCCATCCAATGTGGCTTAACAATGATTTAAAGATCAAGATACGGAGTAAAAAACAGGCATTTAAATTATACAAACAAGAGGGGACAGAGACTGCCTTACAGGAATACAAGGAAATCAACAAGACTTGCAAAAGGGCGATTAGACTGGCTAAAATAGAAAATGAAACATTTATTGCAAAAGAGAGTAAGACTAACCCTAAAATATTTTTTAAGTATATTAATGGGGAGAAGGCGAGGAAGGAAGCTATAGGAACATTACAACGTGACACAGGCAGTCTGATAATTAGTGACCAAGAAAAGGCAGATGAGCTAAATAGGTTATTTGCTTCGGTATACACAAGGGAGGTACCAGTGGTTGGGACATGGCAACATAATGGGGCTACACTACCTTTGCCAAATAATTGGTTAACACAGGAAGTAATCCAAAAGAGGTTGGAAACAATAAATGTTAATAAAGCCCCGGGTCCTGATGGAATACATCCAAGGGTACTAAGGAAACTGGGTTCTGTAATAGTCAAAACATTATATTTAATTTTTCAAGATTCACTCAACATAGGGTCTCTACCGGATGACTGGAGAAAAGCTGATGTGATACCTATATTTAAAAAGGGAGCAAGAGCAAATCCGGGAAATTATACACCAGTGAGCCTCACTTCTGTAGTGGGGAAGCTTTTAGAAGGGTTAATAACGGATAATATACAAGAATATATCTATTTGAACAGGATTATAAGTAGGAGTCAACATGGATTTATGAGGGATAGGTCATGTCAAACAAATCTAATTAGTTTCTATGAGGAGGTTAGTAGGAACCATCAAGGCATCTCAGTGGATGTAGTCTTTTTGGATTTTGCAAAGGCTTTTGATACAGTACCACATGGTGCAAACTAAGAGATACAGGAATTGCAGTAAATATCTGCTCATGGATTGAGAGCTGGCTAAAAGGCAGGAAGCAAAGGGTTGTTGTAAATGGAACATACTCCGATTGGACTAATGTGGTAAGTGGGGTTCCTCAGGGTTCAGTATTAGGTCCTCTCCTTTTTAACATATTTATTAATGACTTAGAGGTAGGATTGGAGTGTGGTGTCTCCATTTTCGCTGATGACACGAAGTTGTGCAAGGTAATTAAATCAGATAGTGATGTGCTTTCCCTCCAAAGGGATTTACATAAAATTGAGGAATGGGCATCTAAATGGCAGATGAGATTTAATACGAATAAATGTAAAGTTATGCATCTGGGAAGGAAAAATAGCCATGCAATTTATAATCTTAATGGAGCAAATCTAGGTGTATCAGATATTGAAAGGGATTTGGGAGTGCTTGTGGACAACCACCTAGGTAACAATGCTCAAAGCCAAGCAGCAGCTGCAAAGGCAAATAAAATATTAGCATGTATTAAGAAAGGTAAAGAAGCCAGGGAAGCAAATATAATTCTGACACTATACAAATCTCTAGTATGCCCTCATTTGGAATATGGAGTACAATTTTGGGCACCACTTCATAAAAAGGACATTTTAGAGCTGGAAAAGGTACAGAGGAGGGCAACAAAACTAATAAGGGGAATGGAGGGGATAAGTTATGAAGAAAGACTAACTAAATTAAACTTATTTTCTCTAGAAAAAAGGCGTCTTAGAGGAGATATGATTACCTTATATAAATACATGCAGGGTCAGTATAAAGATTTGTCAAGGGAGCTTTTTGTGCCAAGAGGTTTTTAACTGTCAAGAGTACATCCCTTGAGGTTAGAAGTAAAAAGATTCCACCTTAAAGAAAGAAAAGGGTTCTTCACAGTAAGGGTGGTTAATCTGTGGAATTCTCTACCAGAGGAGGTGGAGACAGCGGATTCGATAGATAACTTTAAAAGGGGACTGGATTTATTTCTAATTAAAAAGGGAATTCAGGGTTATCATGGATAATTGGAGGGGCAGTATTGATAGTTAATCTGCATATTGCAGATCAGAGGAGATCTTAAAAGGTTGAACTTGATGGACTGAAATTCTTTTTTCAACCTTAAATACTATGGCCCTCATTCAATTGCAATTTGGCCAATTGAATAGGGCTCTAAATAAGCACATAACATATTTTTTTAAAGAAGTTTTTAGTTAGTGAACTTCTATCCAAAAGCAAGGTTTTCACTAACTAAAAACTTCTTTAAAAAAAATATGCTATGTGCTTATTTAGAGCCCTATTCAATTGGCCAAATCACAACTGAATGAGGCCCTATGTAACTATGTAACTATGTAACTAATTAATTAATAATTAATCCGCATTTTGCAGATCAGAGGAGATCTTAAAAGGTTGAACTTGATGGACTAAAAGTCTTTTTTCAACCTCAATTACTATGTAACTATATGGAACTAGGGGGAGATAACACTGGCATTGGGAAAAGAGAAAAGTGAGTAGTGTCGGGACCAGTTTTAACCATAATTCTAGGTATTGCTTTACTTTTAAATTCTAGTCTGAGTGGATACTCTTTAATAAATCCTTTTTCTCTACTAGTAAATGTAATTTCTTAGTAAACTTCTTCTAATATTAATCAGTGATTTTACTTATATTTGTGTAACTTGTTAACATTTTTACTAAAAAGTGGTCTTCTCTACCTAAATAGCACTCTTCAAAGAGACAATTCTTGTGGAAAATTATTATATAAAAAATTCCAAAAGAGAAAAAATATATAAATTATATGTCTTTCTACACCTTTATTTGTATCTGAATTTCTTCCATTCAATAGATAAATCTGTTAAAGTGCTTCTGAAAACTCTAAATCTAAACAAAAAAGTGAAACGTTCTATATTCCTCTATCTACAACAATAGAAAGATATTCACAATGCTGCAGTTATTTCAAGATAATCTAACCTCTTGTGTCTTTTCCTCTCCCCCAGCAATCCATCTTCTCTGTTTACTCATAATCTAGTTAGGATGCCCCTATTTAAGGAGAATACTTCCCCTTTGTGATGATTTCCACCACCATTTTTTGTTTTTATCACCATATTTTACAAATATCTTAATTTGTTTAATTGCATAAAAATAATATACAACCATCCTCTCTCTAAATCCTCCCTCCTTCACTTCTATTTTCTTTTTTACTTGTTGCCATTCCTGTTCAGAGATTCTGTCAGAGATGTCATTATCAAACACAAACTCATCTGATAAAATATAAGGCGTTTCCCCTCTAGTGGCGTTTTGACCACACATTTTTGTTCTTTATATAAAATGAGTAGCTTAGTAGGAAAACCCCACCTATATACTATCTGATTTTCTCCCCAAATCTTAGTTATTTCCCCTAGTTTATTTAATGTTTCTCCAAAGAGATCTGAGAAAATCTGTATTTGATCATGATTGATATGAACTTTGACATTTTTTCTTCTGGAATACAGAATTCATTATTTTATTTGTATATGCATAATGATGTATATTTACTATCACATCTCTTGGGATGTCTCTATTCATACCCTTTGGGAGTGGAATACTATGAAATTTGTCTATTACTTCCTCTGATTTTATATCTCAAAAAACTTTAATATATATGGAGCAAGAACTCTCGCTGTAAAAGTCTCTGATATCCCTCTAATGCGCAGATTGATCTTCCGCTTTAAGACATTTTAATTTGATTTCTTATCTCAGTTATTTTATTTCTTTACTTAAACTTTGATGGTCTTTTACCCCTTCATTTTGACTAACTTCTAGGTCTTGGATTAAATTTGCCTGATTATTAATTGATCTGGCATTTTTGGCAATTTCTAGGGACAATTCCTCTTTCATCAAGACCAAAAATTCCCTAAATAAGGAATTCATCATAGTCAATGTTAATTTCTCATCAGATATTTAAGCTTCTAATAAAAGATCTTTAATTTGTTTTTCTTCCTCTATTTTAGATTGAGCCAAAGAAGTATCTGATTGTGACAATATAGATACCTCTGTTTGAGTTTTATTCTTCCTTGATGCTTTATCTATTGGTGAAAAGAAATTACCAGGAGATTTTGAAATATTTTTTTTATCTTTACTTTTCCCTTTAGATGTTTGAGGGTCTTTGTCTATAATTTTTTAAAAGCAGGAAATATCAAAGCTAGGAATACCCAAATTGTATAATTCACCAATTATATCCAACCATACTTATTTATTACACCTTTTATCCACTATATTCTCTGTTTATAAATTTAAAGGAAAAATCTTTTCTAAAAGATGTTGATAATATATCATAAAGAACAATTTCAATATCGGTCTACCTGATTTTTCTGTGACTTACTAAAGACCCTATTAATATTAAAGGTACTCCTTTTGGACCTTCTAAACACACTAAGGAGTTCCTTGATTTTTTTATTTAAATTTGTATAAGATCTTTTGCAAATCCTAGATACCACCAGACGTATTTTGGTTATCACAACCTGTTTTATTTAATATTAGGGATTTTGTAAACTGGCAGATTTTGACCTTTAAACTTTAAATCTTGCTCCCCAAAATCTAGAAAAATCCATGAATATTTGACACAACCGTGTTCAATATATTCAATTATTCAAACAGTATCCACATTTTTAAATAGTAAAATAATTTGTAGTGATGCTTTAAATATTTTCCTTCCCCTTTAAGTATAGGCACTATAATACACGAGCAGAAAAGGAAAATTGAAAGGGGAGATTACCCAAACTAACATTATCACAATCAATAAATTGTCAAGTACGCCTATAACATTTCTGTATTCAAAAGACTCAATCCAATTGTAGAAAGAAAATCCCACTTTAGGTATGTCTTCTCCAGACAGGTGAAGGTGTATGAATCAGTTTCTGTGTCCTGATCTTGCTTAGGCACAAATCCAAACCATGGAAATAAACAAATAGTTAATCCTTTTTTAAACCTGATGCAAACTTGATAAATACCTCAGTGCCTTCAGTGCACTTTATTTAGGATTAGGCAGCAAAAGTTAATTAATTAAATAAAGAAGAGTTTTAATGCTTGGGCATTCTCTTCCCACTCCACTTCTATGGTGCTTTTAAAATATAATCTGTTTAGCCAAAAATGGAGCTCAGTGGTGAATAACTGGAAGGCAGGGGGTTATGAGTATCTCTTAATTTGTTGACATCTTCTCATCCCTTTCCCTCTCCCCTTGCCTTACCTCATGTTGCTGGTAGCCTCAGAGGTTGGAACTCAAATCACAACATGTTAGGGATTGCTTGCATAGCAGTGGGGTTTTGCGGGTATCTGGCTCTTGACCACCGCACAGATTCAGATTCCCCTTTTCCCTATTGCTTGTCCAGCAGTGCAATTCTCCTCCTCCAGTTCTCTTCCATTTAGCTCTCTTAGCTTCTCAGCTCACACAGCTTCCACGAGTTACCTCTGGTCCGGTATAATCAGTCCTCAGATGGTTTCCTCGATCCACATATTCTTGTCTCGCATCCTCTGAGACACTGCTGTGTCTCAGCTGCTCTCCAGTGTGCAGCCGCCTTTAGCACGATTAGTGAGCATCTAATCTCTTCCTGGGGGTTGTCCCCCAACCTCATTGTTTCAATATTATTTATGATGACTAAATCTAAGATAGCTTCATTTCTAGTAGGCTCTTGTATAACCTCGGTCTGATAATGATCCCTGAGTGTACTCAGGAACTTGCTTCGCTTAGCTGAACTGCTGGTCTCATTCATCCAGTTTATTTCAGGGTAGTTCAAATCTCCCATTATTAGAACGTGACCATGCTTAGCTACATTTCCATTCTGTAGCAATAATTGCAGATCCTCATTCTCATTTAGATTTGTTGGTTTATAGCATGTTCGTACCAATATTTTTTTCTCCACTATTTATTTCTACCTTACCACTAGTTCCACCAAAAATATCCTCTCCAACTAAAGGCTTTAAATCAGGTTTAATATTAAGACACTCGGAAATTGCCCGTCAAAAATTATGGAAATAAAATTGTAAACCTGGCAATGCTGTTTGCCACACAATGTGAGTATTTTGCCCCTCTGAGCATCTTCGGCACCCATCACTAGCCACCGCGCTGAGCGCCTATGGTGCTCATTGCGTGGCTCGCAATGAGTGCTTTCGGTGCTCATTGCGAGCCTCTCCCCCATGTACTTCAACTTTCCTGCTTTGCAATCTTCACCTTCGGCGCTCATCGCGAGCCCCACGATGATCGCCTTCGGCGCTCATTGCAAGCCTCTCCCCCTGTCTACTTTATAGGCCTTGCACTTAAGTACCTTCGTCGCTCATTGCGAGGCTCTCCCCCCCCCCCTTTGGTTAAGTGTTACTGGCTTGATGTAAGTGTTACTGCCTCTGGTTAAATGTTACTGGCTTGCATTAAGTGATACTTCCTTGGGCTGGTTTTTACTGCCTTCAGCCTCGTTTTCATCCTTTTACGTTTTTTTGGCCGCCAATTTATCTCTCGCTTAGGCGATTTCGATCACGAAAAAATGCCAAATATGCCTCAAATTAACTTGCAACCTCACTCACAGGCTCCCTAGCTCTCCCCCTGTGCTGTGTGTGAGTGTGTACGTGAATTTGAGGCATAATTGTGTTTTTTTGGTGGTCTTTCCAATTGCGTGGTTCGGGCGTTTTACATGCTTCGGTCCTAAGTCCTAGGGGGTTCGCGATTCCAGTTGCATTGTTCGGCTGTTTTACGTGGTTTGGGCCTAAGTCCCTGCATTCGAGTGCGCTTTGCGAGGCTCGCATTCGACTACAAACGTCACCAACATTTGTAAAACCAAGAACTATTATAGTGATACTCTTCTATTCCTGCTACAATTACACTTATCTTTTTCTTGAACAGGTTGTAACATTCAAAATGAATGGTCCAGTCATGAATCATCTCACCATATATTACTAATGCCTATCAAATCCTATTTTACTGTTAACAATTCTAGCACTCCAAATTTCAGTGGCAAACTTCTTGCATTAGCAAGCATACACTTTAGGTTGCTATGACTCTGAAGTTGAAGTACAGCAATATCACATTTAATGCTGTAGATTTTGGGCAATATGAGTGTTAAGAGAAACAGAGCTAAACGGGGTCATTTTAACATAGGGTAGAGAATGTTAGGGGAACTCATGGAAAAAGGGACACAAAATGTTGGGGAAATTATACAAATATTCTTAAATATTTAACGTATATATATATATATATATATATATATATATATACAATTAGCACTCTTTCCAGTTAGTGTGATATTTAGCTGGGATATAAGCATTAAACCAGTAATTTTCTGTTGTAAGGCATTAGTTATGAAATAGTTAAATATGTCTGATCCATGACTTAGCGATTTCAGTTAGAGACTAATACATATCTCTAGACATAGCAAATGTGAATTTTCAGTCATCTCCAAAGTCTAGTAAGTGTTATTTACTGCACAGAAGTGTATCATATAAAGTAGATGTACGCACAGATTTTGCCAAGTATGTGTTATATTCTTATTGGATATCCTATATAAATAAAATGTTATTGGCTGCTAGATGAGTTGTACCATGTGTCTTATGGAAACAAATATAAAAGATGTATCTGTATTTATTTCTGTCAGTAGCAGTTTGGTGAGTAAGTGGCAGCCATTTTGGGCGCATTTGCTACTACGTCACATTTTGTCTAATAAATTCTAATAATAAGAAAGGAACCAGAGGACTCTGTTTTTGCTACCATGACTGATTTCGGAGTACAAAGTATGTGTGAGTATGATAATTTTTTTACAACATTTGGTGGTTTTGTGCGGGAAACGCTTAAATGTCTGTGGGTAGAACAAAAATGAATCTATGCCAAGGGAGCCCGTAGCTGCTAATTAATGTGTTATTCATAGACATGAGCCGCAGAAACAAAAAGGACCACTCAGACTTCCTTTTTACTCTGGGAAAATATTATGCTTTGTGTTGCTTATTTGATAACCTAGAATGCTAATTAGTGATTAAGTAGAGTAGTGTAAGTGCATGCTGTGTGTTCTAAATAATAATCCTTGCAATGTTGCTATAAAAAAAAAAGTTCAGCTCCATCCCTTCCCTTCTGAGACCCCCAGAGCAATCTCCAGCATTAGGAAGTCTGATCCGGCTGCACCAGGTAGCAGCGCTGGGGCACTTGGCACTGGTCAGTCTCTGTCTGTCAGTTTCAGCTTTGTGTCTGTCTGTCAGTCTTTGCTGTGAGTACCTCTTGTCAGTCAATGTGTGTCAGTCCTCCTGGGTGTCTGGTAGTAACAGTTTGGCGAGTGAGTAAGTGGCAGCCATTTTGGGTGCATTTGCTACTAAGTGACATTTTGTCTAATAAACTCTTAAAATAAGAAAAGAACCAAAGGATTGTTTTTGTTACTATGACTGATTTCGGAGTACAAAGTATGTGTGAGTATGATAATTTTTCTACAACAAAAAACAATAGAATTTTTTAAAATGTTGGCTTTATATTAACTTTTAAGAAACTGAAAACATAATTCAAAAAGAACATTTAAAAAAAAGAAAATGTAAAGAAATAGCACACAAACTAAACAGTCCACTTTAAATAGCAGATGAGGAAGCTTCAGGCTCATTCTCCATTCTTTTTTGGATAGAAATTCATCCAAGAACATCTGCTTTCTACAGTCATCCAGCAGATGCTAGTAGAAAGACACTGTTCCAAGAATGTTGCGTCACACATTTCTGCTCCTCACAGTGTCTGGATTATTGGCCACTAAATAATTCATAAGGTCAAGGATGGACCGCAAACTCTTGGTGAGGAACTTGGTGGAAAGTTATTTTGTTTCCACTTTGTCAGAGTCACTGCTTTCCTGGGCTTTCTTCACTGTCCTGTTCTGCCAGTTGTTTGAGGTGCTCGTTTCTCAGAAGTTTGTACCAACTCCTAAATGTCCTGGGTGTCTGCATCTCCCAGTCCAGTTGTATTGACTAGGAGCCTCCTTCAATTGCAAGGCAGCAGCTTGCGGGTTACAAGCCGTATGTCTGCGATCTTGAGATTTGCTACAATTACAGAGCAATTAATTTGAGGCTTTGGCCCGTAACTTGCGGCCTTGATCAAGACCGTAAACCCTTTCTGTGCGCACAAGCTGTCAGTAGACTAGATGCGGTCCGCAGGTACAATCCAATCCTGTAATTAGGGAGCCTCTCAGCCAATAAAAAGCGGGTTAGCCAAAAATGATTGACAGCGAGAGATTATAAAGTTGGGTTCCACCAGCCCATGCATTGACTGTGTTGTAGATACTTACGAAGTCGCATGCAGGTCCCGGAGTTGGTGGTTGGTTATAGAGAGAGAGAGAGAGAGAGAGAGAGAGAGAGAGAAAATAGGAGAATTTGGAAAGCAGGATCTTACGGTTTTATTCTTTTTCATTATTATAAATACTATTTTACACAAAAAATTTTGATTGCACATATTTAAAGATTACACTTAATACAAATACACATATTAATGTATGCACTAGTGAAGCATGTGATCCTGTCCTCACTATGAGTATGAGAACAGATCCTTGTGTCTGATGTAAGTATTAATGATTCTGGATGATGACCTTTGTGTCCTCTCTGTATTAATGGGTATTTACCCATATTGCTGATATAATGATAATCCTTTAACATGTTAATACCTGTATGGCTGATGGATGTGATATCAATGTTGATTAACAATATCATATGGAGAAGGTGATAGCACACCTAGGCCACTGATGCTGGTGACAGCTAAGCATTTATTGTGAGATCATCAGATCATCATTATTAATGGTCATGGACAGTCAGATATCCTGAGAACTAGCTAATGGTTAGTAATGCTTACAGATGGAAATCAGGTGAGTTGGTATATTGTTACAGTTATAGTAATTAGCACTGTACGCATGTTTTTTGTGTTATTTTTTATTCTGTTTTGCCTTTTTGTTTTGATCACCTTTTTTCAGGTTTTTGTTACAGGAACACACTGTATGTGAGAAACTGGTTTGGATGAGATAGTCCAGATGTTCATGCATCTGTTTTATTGAGCAGATGCTAACCAAAAGTAAGTGTTATGCACATTACTGGTTACTTTTATTAAATGTAGTGATTTCTGATGATCCTTTTTTTCATCAGATTCCAGTTGAAGTGGTGTAGTGGCCACATGTGACCCTGGTATGTGCTATGCATCATGATTATTCTAGACTATTTTTAGGTATCCCTTTTTCCCAAAAAGCCTCCTGCCCTTCTGGGATCCGCCCACACCACACCCATGATATTACAGCACAGTCTTGTACATTTCTTATTGTGCTCTGTGTATGAAATAAAGCTTTGTTATACCGTTCTAACCGTGTCAGTGTGTAATGATATAGGTATCACAAGGTTTTGGAGACCAGCAGCCTAGGTCAGCAATAATCCAATTCAGCAACTTTGTAGGTTGTAAGTTTGCGAGTTTTCAATTGTGTGTCCATGTCTTAGAAACAAGCACTATGTGCATTTGGTTATATGCTCAAAAACAGGGCCCTCCATTCTTTAAGGTGTTACTAATCCCCTGTACAGCGCTACGGAATATGTTGGCACGATATAAATAAACATAATAATAATAATAAACAGGAACAAGCTTTATTGAAGGGATCAGGAACCACAATAATCTGGCAAGGTACATTGACAGGAAGTGCCTTATATAGGCCAAGGACCAGACACCTGACACAGCTGAAGAGACTAAGTCACTGATGCTATTGCTAGCAGAGTCAAGGTTATCAGATCTCCAGGAATTTCACAAAGGCAGGCTGGTGCAGTGGTAGGGAAGAGGATCAGCAGCCTGGGGACCAGGGTTCAAAACCCAGCAGAGTCAATTCCTCACATTACCCCCGCCTCTACAGGTGCAGCCTCTGGATGCCCTATTACCCGGTTTAGCAGGGTACTGTACATGGAAAGACCGATCCTCCTCACCATAGCCTTTCCAACGCACCAGATACTGAAGCTTATTGCGGAAGATCCTGGAGTCCAGAATTTTCTCCACCTCATATTCATCCTCACCATCCCCGAGGACTGGAGGTGGGGCAGGCAGGGCTTGGCCAGGGAAAGTGTTTGCATGGAAAGGTTTCAGCAGTGCAACGTGAAACACCAGATGTATTTTCATGGAATCTGGAAGTTGCAAACGAAAAGTGACAGCATTGATATGAGCGATGATCTCAAAAGGTCCCATGAACCTCTGACCCAATTTATGAGAAGGAACCCCAAGCTTAAGATTCCTTGTTGACAGCCAAACCTTGTCACCAACATGATAAACTGGGGCCTCCGTTCTATGCCTATCAGCAGCTCTCTTGTAACATTCCTGAGCCTTCGAAAGAGTCTCCTTCAAAAGGTCTTGGGAATCCCGTAAGGTGGTTAGCCGATCAGTGACTGCAGGAATGGAAGTAGTAGTTGGCAGACTCACTAGGAAGGTTGGATGGTAACCATAGTTGGCAAAAAATGGGTTTAAAGAAGTGGAGCAGTGTTGGGCATTGTTATAGGCAAACTCCGCTGTGGGTAGAAAATCCAGCCAGTCATCCTGCAGGTAACTAATATAGCACTGCAAATATTGCTCCAAAGTCTGGTTGGTTCGCTCAGTCTGTCCATTACTTTGTGGATGAAAAGCTGACGACAGATTTACATTAATACCTAGATTAGAACAAAAATGTTTCCAAAAACGAGATGTAAACTGCACTCCCTTGTCAGAAACTACTTCATCAGGCACTCCATGCAAGCGAAATATTTCCCGAATAACCAGGTCAGCCGTCTGTTTAGCTGAAGGGAGACAACGAGCTGGTATGAAATGACACATCTTAGTTAACCTGTCCACAACAACAAGAATGGTAGTGAGTTCCTTAGAGGGAGGTAGTTCCACAATAAAGTCCATGGATATACGTAGATCCCCAGGGACGATGAGGAATCGGAAGAGGCTGAAGCAAGCCAACAGGGAGGAGGAGTCTTATGTCTGGCACATACATCACAAGAGGACACATACTTCTTAACATCCTCATAATACTTGGGCCACCAAAAGGATCGGGCAAGTAGCTCTTGTGTCTTTTGGATTCCTGGATGACCTGCTGGTTTTGAGTCATGGTAGAGACGAAAAGATCCAGTCGCACTGACTCCGGAGCAAACAGACGTTGTTGAAAAATCCAAAACCCATTAAGCATCGTCATGTGGAGATCACGAGGAGGATCACGAAGAACTGGGTCTTCAGCATAGCCCTTTTTAATGCGAGACATCAGATCAGAAGGAAATGTAACTCCTATAAATATATCCTCCGGCAAGATGGTGGTCTTGGTTACAGTAGCATGGAGGGGGTCAGCTATTCTAGACAAGGCATCCGCCTTACTATTCTTGGAGCCAGGACGATATGTAACCAAAACATTAAACCTCGAGAAGAATAGGGACCAGCGTGCTTGTCTGGCTGACAGTCTCTTAGCTGATCGGATACATTCCAGATTTTTGTGATCTGTGAGGACAGTAATTGGATGGGTAGCTCCTCCAAGAGATGTCTCCATTCGGTGAAGGCAGCTTTTATAGTCAATAGTTCTTTATTCCCTATGTCATAGTTTCTTTCTGCTGGCACCATCTGGCGGGAATAGAAGGCACACGGATGTAACAGCATCTTAGGTCCAGTCCTTTGAGACAGTATAGCACCAACAGCTGAATCAGAAGCATCAACTTCCACAATAAATGGTAATTCCGGCAGAGGATGTACCAGGACGGGGGCAGATGTAAACAGAGTCTTTAATTGGGAAAATGCGGTATCAGCCTTATCAGACCACTGAAAAGGAGTCCCTTTATGTGTAAGTTCAGTGATCAGTGTAATAACGGCAGAGAAATTCTTAATGAAACGCCTGTAAAAATTGTCAAACCCCACAAATCTCTGAATATCTTTTTCATTCTTGGGGATGGGCCAGTCCAGCACAGCTTTAATTTTACTTGCGTCCATACTTAAACCTTTAGGAGTTATTACATACCCCAGGAATTGAAATTCTGTTTGTTCAAACTCACATTTTTCCAGTTTAATGTATAGGTGGTGGGTACGAAGGCGCTCCAGAACTATACAGACCTGTTTTCTGTGGTTTTCAAGATTATCAGAAAATATTAAGATATCATCCAAATATGCCACAACAAACTGATCCAGGAGATCTCGTAGAACATCATTGATAAGATGCTGGAAAGTTGCAGGGGCATTACAAAGCACAAATGGCATTACTAGATATTCGTAATGCCCGTACCTGGTTCTGAAAGCTTTTTTCCATTCATCATTTGGTCTTATGCGAACCAGATTAGATGCCCCCCGAAGATCAAGCTTCGTAAATATTTTAGCTGAGCGAAGTCTCTCCAGAAGTGCAGGAATGAGAGGCAAGGGGTAGCGGTTTTTAACAGTGATGTTATTAATGTCCCTGTAGTCAACGCATGGCCGTAGGCTGCCATCTTTCTTTTCTACAAAGAATATAGGAGCTCCTGCTGGAGAAGTAGACGGTCGAATAAAGCCTTTGGCAAGATTTTCTTGTATGTATTCATGAAGAGCTTTCAATTCAGGCTCAGAAAGGGAATATATACGTCCAAATGGGATAGTAGCCCCAGGTAACAGCTCTATTGGGCAATCATAAGGCCTGTGGGGTGGAAGCTGATCAGCATTCTTCTTATCACAGACATCTGCAAAATCCGGAGATATTGTAGAGGAAGCTTAGTTAAGTTTGTAGCAACCATTTCATTAATTGTTGTGGCAACAGGTGTTACCTTAGAGGGTTGAAAATTCATTAAGCAGTGTTCTGAAGGAAAGGACAAAGTTCTGATTTTCCAATCAATCTTTGGGTTATGCAGAGTAAGCCAAGGTACACCCAAAATCACTGGAAACTGTGTTGAGGAAATTAGGTGGAAAGATATAGTCTCATGGTGATTCACTTCCAGAGTCAACTTTAAGGGCACAGTCTCATGTGTGACCGGTCCTGACGTAAGTGGAGAACCGTCTACTGTCTCCATTAACACAGGTGAAGAATTAGGGATAAACTGAATTCTTTTTCCTGTTGCAAATTTGATGTCCAGAATCTATCATAGCTGTAGTTGAAATTTTACTATCACCACATTGCAAAGTGATAGGCACCACAAAATGAGGATGTTGAGTCAACATACCCTCTTCACCATGAGCCAGAGAAAACAAAGGTTGTGTGACAGAATCCAGTTTATCTGAAATCTGGGATTGGTGTCGAATCGGTGCACCCTCAGCAGCCATAGCTATTGTTCTTTTGGATTTGCTAGGGCAATTGATGGCATAGTCCCCTGCACTACCACAATACAGGCATAAATTGTGAGTGCGTCGCCACTGTTTTTCTTCATTGGATAATGGCCCTCTTTTTAGATTTACCTGCATAGCCTCAGGCTCAGAGTCTGTAGGTGTTTGTGGGGTCGGAGTAGGAATTCTTGAATAGAAAGTAGGAGTAGCACTTGGTCTAAAAGAGCCCTGTCTTTCCAATCTTCTTTCAGAAAGTCTCCGATCAATACGGATAGCCAAGCGCACAAATGCATCAAAGTCAGCAGGAAGATCAACACGAGCTAGCTCATCTTTTATAGCTTCTGAGAGACCTTTTCTGAAGTGGAACCATTGGGCTGATTGGTTCCAGGTAGTATCAGCAACCCACTGTCTGAATTCAGCAGCATATTCAGCCACAGAGCGCCTCCCTTGATGCAAATGAAGGAGAGTGGCTTCTGCTGTAGCACATCGATTGGGGTCATCAAAAACTAGGCACATGGCCTCAAGAAAGTCATTTAGATTACCCAAGACTGGACTGTCCTGTTCCAGAAGAGGGGAGCCCCAAGCCAGGGCTTCATCTTTGAATAGGGAGAAAATAAATCCCACCTTCTCTCTTTCAGATAGAAATCGGTGAGGTAACATCATGAAGTGCAAACGGCATTGATTTAGGAAACCCCTAAATCTTTTGCGATCTCCTCCAAACTTTTCTGGTAGGGGCAAGCGGGCGTCTTGTGCAGGTGTAACAGTAGCAGCCGCAACATCACGTGCCCTGTAGCTGGTATACTCACTGTGCATTGACTGAACTTTATTTTGCAGTTCAGCTACCTGGTCCTGCAGCACTTGAATGGTCTGTGCCTGGGTCTGCACAGTTCTTGCAAATAAAGCAACCTGCTGGGCCAATGCAGAATCTGACCCGGCGGTCTCCATGAATAGGCCATATTATTCTGTAATGATATAGGTATTACAAGGTTTTGGAGACCAGCAGCCTAGGTCAGCAATAATCCAATTCAGCAACTTTGTAGGTGAAGCAGGAACAAGCTTTATTGAAGGGATCAGGAACCACAATAATCTGGCAAGGTACATTGACAGGAAGTGCCTTATATAGGCCAAGGAAATTCACATAGGCAGGCTGGCGCAGTGGTAGGGAAGAGGATCAGCAGCCTGGGGACCAGAGTTCAAAACCCAGCAGAGTCAATTCCTCACATAGTGTGTTTTCAATGGTTGGGTTTATGGAACATCCACATACATCACATTTGTGTCACATTCATATATCAGCAAACTAATGAGCCCTGGTTACTATGCAATAGATTAATACGTCATATATATAGTTGTCGTACTGATAGTTTGTGTGTAACGCTCGCAAAGTTATGGGTTTGCTCATGCGCATAGTGCATGCTGAGGCCAAGCTGCTCATTGTGAGGCTCGCGATGAGCACTGAAGGTGCTCATTGCAAGGCCTGCAATGTGCCCTCAAGTTAGAGGCCCACAACAGGTGCAGGAGGAGGGAGAGGCACGCAAAGAGAAGGGAGAGAAGGGCAAAGAAACACAGGGGGGGGGGGACACGGGAGTGACACAGGGGAGAGAGTGGCAGTAAAGAGACACAGGGGTGAGAGAGGGGGGAAAGAGACACAGGGGAGGGAGAGGAGGGAAAACACACACAGAGGAGGGAGAGGGGGGAAAGACACGCAGCGGAGGGAGAGGGGCAGAAAGACACACAGAAGAGGAAGAGGGGGAAAGAGACACAGGGGAGAGAAGAGACACAGGGGGAGAGTAATGGTTGCCAAGGGCGCTCATTGCGAGGCCTGCAATGGGTGCTGAAGGCACTCATTGTGAGGCTTCCGGAGAGGAGAGAGAAGGAGAGAAGAGGGAGGTAGAGGACACAGAAGAAGGGAAGGAGAGAGAAGCCATACATAGTGAGGCTCGCATTGCCAGGCTACGCCGCACATTGCGAGCCTCGCATTGTGTGGCAAACAACAGCAACGAGATGCTTGCAAATATTATGCCATCATTTTTGACTGGCAAGTGGCTAGTATAATAATAACATTAATATAATATAATAAGATATTTTATATATAATATATAAAACTTAATTGGATTTCACCAAATAATAATGGGTATATATCTTGGCACATGGCCACCAGCACTGGTGTGAGACTTTACAGGATGGGCGTAGCTGAGATTACCCCTGATGGAGGTGAGTAGGCTGTCCATTCCAACATATGAAAAAAAATGTTTTTAAAGGCTATTTGTTAATTGGAATCATGCAATTAATTCTAATGCCTTCTATTGCTTTCCCCATATTTTAAAGTCCAATGGTGCGTTTTTATTGTCTTTTGAAGTGTTACAAACTAGTCTGTAAACCTTTTGTGGGTCCCATTTGGAACCTGTAATATTTTTGCCCACATTTGCCATTTGAGGGTTTGATTAAACAATTGCGGCCTAGGGTAATTTTAGCATTTGAATAGCGATTTGCCATTGAAACTCTTGCGGCCCTAAAAGATCAAAGTCTTAAAGGGTTGTAAGTTATGGTTGTGACAACCACAGAGTTTTTCAGCTTCTATCCCGTAGATCATTTGCGGCTCACAAAAAGATGCCAATTGAATAACAAATTAGGTTACTGGCTACATTATGGGCTACAGTAAACTACAGTAGCTCAACCGTTCTACTATCTCTGCAATGAATGGCTGTTTTAGTTGCACACCTGCACACAGCTCTGTCCATATCTTCCCCCACACAGCTTTGAGACATTGCTGTGTCACTTCCTTCCAGGACAAATAGATCTTAGTTATGCATGATGGTATACTTTTTCCAGAAATCCCTCATGGATTGTTTGTCCTTGCTGTCCGTTTGGTCAATGAGCTGGAGGAATATGAATCAAAGATAATAGACCATGAAGATTGCAATGGCTCCCTGATCCTTTGGCTAGATGAGTGAGGTAGTGTTGGGTGGCAGGAAAACTATGTACACTCGGATGCAGCAATGGAGCGCACACACGTGTGTAGCGTGGCTTGGAGGATTGTCCATTAACAGGAGCACTTTGGCCTCAATCCCTTTATGCCTGTAGTAGTATTTCATTGATCGACCAAATCATGTTCATGAACCAGAGGAGCAGTTTTTGAAGATGTCCAAGGTTTCAGATTGAACTGCCAAATGACCAGCAAGGTGGATTTTGGAATCATAGTAATTGAGGTTGAAAGTCCATCAAGTTCAACCTTTTAAGGTAAGCAAACAGAATTAAAACCCAAATGAAACTTAGCCAATGTCCACTTGGTGTTCTCCTTTATCCAAGAGAATTCCACAGATCAACCACTCTTACTAGGAAAAACACTTTTCTTTCTTTAAGGTGGAATGTTTTTACTTCTAACCTCAAAGGGTGTCCTCTTGTCAGTTGAAAACCTCTTGGCACAAAACGCTCAATTGACAAAGCTTTAAACCGACTCTTGATATATTTATGTAAGGTAATCATATCTCCACGTAGGACTTTTTTCTAGAGAAAATAAGTTTAATTTGGTTAGTCTTTCTTCATAACTTAGCCCCTTAATTTCCCTTATTAGTTTTGTTTCCCTTCTCTGTACTTTTCCAGTTCTAAAATATCCTTTTTATGTAGTGGTGCCCAAAATTGTACTCCATATTCCAAATGAGGGCGTACTAGGGATTTGTATAGTGGCAGAATTATATTTGCTTCCCTGTCTTCTATACCCTTCGTAATACATGCTAATATTTTATTTGCCTTTGCAGCTGCTGTTTGGCATTGAGCACTGTTACCTAGTTGGTTGTCCACAAGTACTCCCAAATCCCTTTCAATATCAGATACCCCTAGATTTGCTCTATTAATATTATAAATTGCATGGCTATTACCAATTATTTGGTGAAGGTAGTGTAGCCCCATTTTGTCACAGTCTCCCAACATCATGGCTTTAGGTGTTTTTGAATGGTGTTTCGAATAAGTCGCCACTGGTGTTCCCACCCAGAAGAAGGGTTAGGCGGCCTTTGGCTGCTTTGAACCCCGGTGCTCGCCTCTGCTCATGTGAAATGAAGTTGTGGCTTGGCATTTGCTTCCTGAACAATCCTGTCTCGTCAACGTTGAATACCAGTTCTGGAGGAAGATTACCTCTTTCCACGATATCCTTCAAAGTGGCTGAAAATGCCGGAGCAGCTTCAGTGTCAGCTCTCGCTGCTTCTCCTGTGATTTTGATGTTGTAGAGGTTTTTCATCTTCTTGAAGAGGTTGAACCAACCTCTGCTGACTGAAAAGCTTTCGGTCACATACAGTATTTTCCTTTGGATATGAGCAGATTCTGGTTTTCTCCATATTGATGGCCTGGCTGAGAGGCATGTTGCACTCTATTTCATTATCAATCCAGATGGAAAGGTGATTTTCCATTTCCTCCAGGGAGTAGCATCTGGACTGGGTAATCTTTGCAGTAGATGCAATGCTGGTGGTTGCAGAAGACTTGACCCTCTTCTTGTTTTTCAGGATGGTGCAGGTTGTAGAGGTGGGCAACTTTAAATCCACTCCAATGTCCACTTGGTGTTCTCCTTTTTCCAAGAGGTCCAGCACCTGTATCTTCACATGAGCAGGAATTCATTGACGCTTCTATTTGGCCTGATCGTCTTTGAGCTCAGTCATTGACTGTGAAGCACAAAAAAATTACAATTAATGTAGATTCTATTAGGCAATTAATACATTATGATAAACAAGAGAACATGAAAAATATTCTGTACCTGGCTCTTTATCTGGGATGGCACTTTTCTTCTCCTCTTTCCTCTCTGTCTCTCTAACTATGAACCATGTCAGAATGTTAAAACCGGGTTCCCACCAGGAAAAAACAGAGTTATAGCAAGGCACAGCATTTAATGGGGATAGCGGGCCAAAATAAATCTATTTGCTATAGAGCAAATGAGGAATTATAGAAAAAATAGAGCTATAGTGAATCAGTTCTGCTTCAGACTGAGCATGCTCAGTAACGGGGTGGGGCAAGAATAGCTCTCACACTGCAATTGGGAAGAACCTGTGGTGGAGCTGCAGGCATGCTACAATAGAGCTTTAACCTCTGTGCAGGCAGTGAGGTGGAGCCAACAATATAATTGGGCAGAGCCAATGAAATCAGTCCAGCTTCATCATAGCCCACCCTATAGCTGACCACATGCCGTGATATACACAGGTAGGAGGAGACAAGCAACTCAGCTAAGAAAAAAAAAAAGATTTCTTTATTTTAAACTGCATCTTGTTTTTAATAGCGTATACCTAGCAAACAAACATATGAGCTTTACTTGCAAATGCAGTACAATAGTCCTTTAAGTCCAATTCCTAAATTGCTGTATGCAGATGCCACAGTCATACATTGGTGACAATTCCTTATAGAGATCTAATATTGGAAACTGCCACCTTATTTTTGTTATTTAATATATACCTTGGCCCTTTCCCACTTCTTTTATCTACCTTTACTGTATTGTTAAGACCAATTCAAATATTGAAAAATAATTAATTGAAATGGACAATGAATGTATTTTCCTCTTTGTTGCATCTAAAAAGACAGTATTTGATCTTGGTCAGCAAATAAGCAGCAATATAGCTGTAAGAGTCATACTGCTCTGCCAGCGAAATCTACAAGCATATGTATGCTCAGTGCATTTCCTGATAGTTTCAATGATTTTTAAGCAGATTTTACTGAATAGTTTTTAATAACTTTGCAGGGTTACAGTGTGATCATTTTAGAGATAATTGATTCTGGAGCAGTGAGTAGTAAGAACTGTGTTGTCAATTTCAATGTTTTGCAGACTCCTTCTCCCTGCACCCATGTAAAGCGAACTTGTCAAGGTTCCCTAAGACAATTTTTTTTTATTAAAGTTTGACTTTTTTCAAGCATAGTTATACCCTTTGAGTTTTTCAAACTTCTTTAATTGTAAAGCATCCTTTAAGGGATTAAGGTATTATTTAATGGAGGAACAGAGAGGCAACCGGAAATGGACGGTGCGTCAGCGTAAACTGACGCTTGGATGGCGGGGGTAATGGCTTGCTAACACAACCCTTCTCCCGACTCCCTCTATGTCCCACAGACCATTACATGCTTACCCCCACCACCATATACCACAGCCTGCTTTGGGAGTTTCGTTCCCCCTCCCAAGCCCGGCAGAGTTCCCTGCCGCCATTGACGTCCTGCACGTAGGAGGTGGAGACCCCCACTGCCTCCGGATGTGGTCCCCTGCCTCCGGAAGTAGCCCCGGTTGCAGTACCGGATCTAGCTGCGTAGCTAGAGAGTCCGAGGTGGCCAAAGAGGCGCACTGTCAGGAGGCAGCTGCCCAATACCTGGCACCTACGGAGGCTTACAGCCCTGCCACCACCATATACCACAGCCTGCTTTGGGAGTTTCGTTCCTCTGGCCAAGCACGGCGGAGTTTCCTGCCGCCATTGACGTCCTGCACTTAGAAGGTGGAGACCCCCACTGCCTCCGGATGCGGTCCCCTGCCTCCGGAAGCAACCCACGGTTGGAGTACCGGATCTAGCAGCGTAGCTAGTGAGTCCGAGGCGGCCGAGGAGGCGCACTGTCAGGAGGCAGCTGCCCAATACCTGGCACCTACGGAGGCTTACTGCCCTGCCACCACCATATACCATAGCCTGCTTTGGGAGTTTCGTTCCTCTGGCCAAGCACGGCGGAGTTTCCTGCCGCCATTGACGTCCTGCACGTAGGAGGTGAAGACCCCCACTGCCTCCGGACGCGGTCCCCTGCCTCCGGAAGCAACCCACGGCTGGAGTACCAGATCTAGCAGCGTAGCTAGTGAGTCCGAGGCGGCCGAGGAGGCGCACTGTCAGGAGGCAGCTGCCCAATACCTGGCACCTATGGAGGCTTACAGCCCTGCCACCACCATATACCACAACCTGCGTTGGGAGTTTTGTTCCTCCGGCCAAGCCCGGTGGAGTTTCCTGCTGCCATTGACGTCCTGCACGTAGAAGGTGGAGACCCCCACTGCCTCCGGATGCGGTCCCCTGCCTCCGGAAGCAACCCACGGTTGGAGTACCGGATCTAGCAGCGTAGCTAGTGAGTCCGAGGCGGCCGAGGAGGCGCACTGTCAGGAGGCAGCTGCCCAATACCTGGCACCTACGGAGGCTTACAGCCCTGCTTTCAGGGACGCAATTACAGTGAGCCTGCAACCCATGGGAACAGACGATGGTAATAGGGTACCATGAGGCTCATTGAGCCAGCCCTCCCTGCTTAACCATCATAACAGGAGATTCGGTGCAAGAAGCCCTAAGAAACCCCAGAGAACTTTGTATGCTGCCAAGAAGAAAACGGAGGTAGGGGGGTCAGGTTGTACAGAGCCTGTGTGGGAGTTGGAGAAGGTGGGGGCTGTGCAGGTATATGGTGGAAAAAAGTATATCGTTTTTAAGCTCCTGCAGAGGAACTGTATAGAACTTTTTTTCTTCCTTTCTTTTTCTCTGTATACAATGCACCTGCTTATATGTGACTGAGAATGGATAAAGCTCCTAATCTTTGTCCCAATATTATTCTGAAGTGAGGGGGACACAGTATTATCTCCTAGGTATCAAGCAAGGATGTTAATTGTGAACCCTGGGCTCAATTTCATATATAAATATGCCAACTAAAATGAAATCAAGGGACAAAGGTAAAAATGAGTCAACAAAAACACCCTTGATGTTTTCACCACGATATAAGGGCTCAGGCTCTACCACTCAAACAGAAAGTACTATATCTATATCACCAACAACTCTTTCGCCAGACAAAGCGTCGCAGACAATAAGATTGGAAAATCTGGGAGTGGAGGAGGAAGAAATTCTCACATGCTCTAAATTGCAAGAAATGCTACAGTCTTTCCAGTCTAATCTAATCTTGGACCTGACAAAAAAACTCCTTATTAAGTAAAGATGTAAATCACCGAGTGGAATCTGTAGAAGATATATGTGATAATTTAATTACGGACAATAATAATCTTCTTAAATATACCAAGTAGTGATGTCGCGAACATCAAATTTTCGGTTCGCGAACCGCGGACGCTAATTCCATCAAATGTTCACGAACGGACGAACATCGGCGATCCGCCATAGACTTCAATGGGCAGGCGAATTTCAAAACCCACAGGGACTCTTTCTGGCCACAATAGTGATGGGAAAGTTGTTTCAAGGGGACAAACACCTGGACTGTGGCATGCCGCAGGTATGATGTTGTATCGATCAGGTAGTGTAAGGGTTACACCCGCTTCACAGTAACAGACCAATCTTCCCGTTTAATGCACCGCAAACAACCGCAAACAGTCCCTTTGCACAACTGCAAACTCCCCATTCGCACAAGGTTGGATACCAAGCTAGCCATGTCCTGTTCCTAGTCCTCACTGATGTCATTGTAGGTCTCTTCCTCCACCCAGCCACCAAGGGTCCCCGAAAGGTGACAACAAGCCCCCTGGGACGCCTGCTGTGTTTGGTCTTCCACCTCCTCAAAGCCACCTTCCTCCTCTGACTCCTCTTCTTCAGACTCCCAGAGTCTGGGGGCTTCCACATGTGTCAACTTGCCCAAATTCAATGCCGCCAAAAAATGTCTTCCGTTGTCACAAACCACTTTGCCAATCTCCAGTTGGTGCGGACTCAGCCACTGATACACTGATTATTATTGTCCGTAATTAAATTATCACATATATCTTCTACAGATTCCACTTGCTGATTTATATCTTTAATTAATAAGGAGTTGTCAGTAATTTTTTTTTGTCAGGTGCAAGATTAGATTAGACTGGAAAGACTGTAGCATTTCTTGCAGGGCGAAAAGGAGTGCTGGTCCGGTGTGACTCTCTGCTTTCAGGGAAGTCAACCCCAAGACGGCGTGACACTGCCGTATCCGGGATGTGGAATAGTACCTGTGGAGCTGGGGGGGTGCCGTTGATGTGGAGCAAGACATAGAAGCAGCAGAAGAGGACTCAGCCGAGGAGGTTATGGAAGAGGATGGAATAGGAGGAGTAGAGGAGGTGGCAGCAGGCCTGCCTGCAAGTCGTGGCGGTGTCACCAACTCCTCTGCAGAGCCACGTATTCCATGCTTGGCAGACGTCACCAGGTTTACCCAATGCGCAGTGTAGGTGATATACCTGCCCTGACCATTCTTTGCAGACCAGGTATCAGTGGTCAGATGGACCCTTGCCCCAACACTGTGTGCCAGAGATGCCATTACTTCCTTTTGCACAATCGAGTACAGGTTGGGGATTGCCTTTTGTGCAAAGAAATTTTGGCCGGGTACCTTCCACTGAGGTGTCCCAATAGCTAACAAATTTTTTGAACGCCTCAGACTCCACCAGCTTGTATGGTAAAAGCTGGCGGGCTAAGAGTTCAGACAAGCCAGCTGTCAGTTGCCGGGCAAGGGGGTGACTTTGTGACATTGGCTTCTTACGCTCAAACATGTCCTTGACAGACACCTGACTGTGGGCAGATGAGCAGGGACTGCTCAAGGCGAGACACGGAATGGCGGATGGTTGAGAGGGAGCAAGCAGGGCAGCAGTGGTTGACGTGGCTGAAGATGCTGGACCAGGAGGAGGATGGCGGCTTTGACTTTGTGTGCTGCTTGTACTCATGTGTTGATCCCATAGGCGTTTGTGATGTGACATCATGTGCCTTCACAAAGAAGTTGTATCTAGGTGGGTGTTGGACTTCCCACGACTCAGTTTCTTTTCGCACAGGTTGCAAATGGCATCACTGTTGTCACAGGCAGACACACGAAAAAATTGCCACACTGCTGAGCTCTGTAATGACGGCATTCTGGTGGTGGCAACAGCATGCGTTGACTGGCATGCTGTCTGGCTGACCCCGGGTGCCGATGCATGCTGTCTGATTGTGCCACTAGCTACTTTCGACGACCTCCCGCTGCTTCCAACTCGTCTCCTCCTCCTCTCTGTCTCCTCATCTGAACTTTCCTCCTGTTCTTCTTCTCTTATAGCGTGCACCCACGTGACATCCACGGACGCATCGTCATCATCAACCGCTTCACTTGTATCTGACAACTCAACAAAGGAAGCAGCACCGGGTACAACATCATCATCATCATCAGACCGTACGTCCATGTGTGTAATGCTGCTTGACTGGGACATATCCCTGTTATCTACATCCTCTGGCACTAATGTTTGTGCATCACTCATTTCTTCCAACGGATGTGTAAATAACTCTGCTGACGGATCAAGTGAAGCGGCTGTGGTGCTAGTGTTGGTGGTGGCGGCAGGCGGGCGGTAACTGGAGAGGTGCCCGAAGCTAAGCTGGAGGAGGATGGTGCGTCTAGGTTCTGAGCGGAAGCTGTAGAAGATTGGGTGTCCTGTGTTAGCCAGTCAACCATGTCCTCAGAACTGTTCAAGTTCAGGGTACGTTGCCTCTGAAAACTGGGCATTATTCTAGGGCCAAAGGGAATCACAGCACCACGACCACGACAGCCCCTGCGGGGTGGCCTGCCTCTGCCTGTCATTTTTTTTACGATTAGTGGTACTATGCATGCAAGCTACTGTGACACCAGATATGAGTGTCACTGTGCACTGGCAAAAGTTGGCAGACTAGATGCAATAGGCTTCACACACACGCCTGTAGGCAAGCAACTGATATTCAATCGATTACAGTAAAAAAAGGGTTCTTTTATTTCACTGTACACTACGGTTGCACTAGATATGAGTGTCACTGTGCACTGGCAAATGTTGGCAGACTAGATGCAATAGGCCTCACACACACGCCTGTAGGCAGGCAACTGATAATCAATCCATTACAGTCAAAAAAGGGTTATTTTATTTCACTGCACACTACGGTTGCACTAGATATGAGTGTCACTGTGCACTGGCAAAAGTTGGCAGACTAGATGCAATAGGCCTCACACACACGCCTGTAGGCAGGCAACTGATATTCAATCGATTACAGTAAAAAAAAGGGTTCTTTTATTTCACTGCACACTACGGTTGCACTAGATATGAGTGTCACTGTGCACTGGCAAAAGTTGGCAGACTAGATGCAATAGGCCTCACACACACGCCTGTAGGTAGGCAACTGATATTCAATCGATTACAGTAAAAAAAGGGTTCTTTTATTTCACTGCACACTACGATTGCACTAGATTTGAGTGTCACTGTGCACTGGCAAAAGTTGGCAGACTAGATGCAATAGGCCTCACACACACGCCTGTAGGCAGGCAACTGATATTCAATCGATTACAGTAAAAAAAGGGTTCAAGTTCAGGGTACGTTGCCTCTGAAAACTGGGCATTATTCTAGGGCCAAAGGGAATCACAGCACCACGACCACGACAGCCCCTGCGGGGTGGCCTGCCTCTGCCTGTCATTTTTTTTACGATTAGTGGTACTATGCATGCAAGCTTCTGTGACACCAGATATGAGTGTCACTGTGCACTGGCAAAAGTTGGCAGACTAGATGCAATAGGCTTCACACACACGCCTGTAGGCAAGCAACTGATATTCAATCGATTACAGTAAAAAAAGGGTTCTTTTATTTCACTGTACACTACGGTTGCACTAGATATGAGTGTCACTGTGCACTGGCAAATGTTGGCAGACTAGATGCAATAGGCCTCACACACACGCCTGTAGGCAGGCAACTGATATTCAATCGATTACAGTAAAAAAAAGGGTTCTTTTATTTCACTGCACACTACGGTTGCACTAGATATGAGTGTCACTGTGCACTGGCAAAAGTTGGCAGACTAGATGCAATAGGCCTCACACACACGCCTGTAGGTAGGCAACTGATATTCAATCGATTACAGTAAAAAAAGGGTTCTTTTATTTCACTGCACACTACGATTGCACTAGATTTGAGTGTCACTGTGCACTGGCAAAAGTTGGCAGACTAGATGCAATAGGCCTCACACACACGCCTGTAGGCAGGCAACTGATATTCAATCGATTACAGTAAAAAAAGGGTTCTTTTATTTCACTGTACACTACGGTTGCACTAGATATGAGTGTCACTGTGCACTGGCAAAAGTTGGCAGACTAGATGCAATAGGCCTCACACACACGGCTGTAGGCAGGCAACTGATATTCAATCAATTACAGTAAAAAAACGGTTCTTTTATTTCACTGCACACTACGGTTGCACTAGATATGAGTGTCACTGTGCACTGGCAAAAGTTGGCAGACTAGATGCAATAGGCCTCTCACACACGCCTGTAGTCAGGCAACTGATATTCAATCGATTACAGTAAAAAAAGGGTTGTTTTATGTCACTGTACACTACGGTTGCACTAGATATGAGTGTCACTGTGCACTGGCAAATGTTGGCAGACTAGATGCAATAGGCCTCACACACACGCCTGTAGGCAGGCAACTGATATTCAATCGATTACAGTAAAAAAAGGGTTCTTTTATTTCACTGTACACTATGGTTGCACTAGATATGAGTGTCACTGTGCACAGGCAAAAGTTGGCAGACTAGATGCAATAGGCCTCACACACACGCGTGTAGGCAGGCAACTGATATTCAATCGATTACAGTAAAAAAACGGTTCTTTTATTTCACTGCACACTACGGTTGCACTAGATTTGAGTGTCACTGTGCACTGGCAAAAGTTGGCAGACTAGATGCAATAGTCCTCACACACACGCCTGTAGGCAGGCAACTGATATTCAATCCATTACAGTCAAAAAAGGGTTATTTTATTTCACTGCACACTACGGTTGCACTAGATATGAGTGTCACTGTGCACTGGCAAATGTTGGCAGACTAGATGCAATAGGCCTCACACACACGCCTGTAGGCAGGCAACTGATATTCAATCGATTACAGTAAAAAAAGGGTTCTTTTATTTCACTGTACACTACGGTTGCACTAGATATGAGTGTCACTGTGCACAGGCAAAAGTTGGCAGACTAGATGCAATAGGCCTCACACACACGCCTGTAGGCAGGCAACTGATATTCAATCGATTACAGTAAAAAAACGGTTCTTTTATTTCACTGCACACTACGGTTGCACTAGATATGAGTGTCACTGTGCACTGGCAAATGTTGGCAGACTAGATGCAATAGGCCTCAAACACACGCCTGTAGGCAGGCAACTGATATTCAATCGATTACAGTAAAAAAAGTTTTTTTTTTTATTTCACTGTACACTACGGTTGCACTAGATATGAGTGTCACTGTGCACTGGCAAAAGTTGGCAGACTAGATGCAATAGGCCTCACACACACGCCTGTAGGCAGGCAACTGATATTCAATCGGTTACAGTAAAAAAAAGGGTTGTTTTATGTCACTGTACACTACGGTTGCACTAGATATGAGTGTCACTGTGCACTGGCAAAAGTTGGCAGACTAGATGCAATAGGCTTCACACACACGCCTGTAGGCAGGCAACTGATATTCAGTCGATTACAGTCAAAAAAGTGTTGTTTTATGTCACTGTACACTACGGTTGCACTAGATATGAGTGTCACTGTGCACTGGCAAAAGTTGGCAGAGTAGATGTAATAGGCCTCACACACACGCTAGTAGGCAGGCATTTGCAATTAGATTACACAGAAAAAAATGATAAAATAAAATAAAAAGGGCTTTTTGGGTTGCTGTCCTTGCAGCAGATATCAAAGGAGTCCTTCAGGTGTGTAATGAAAGCTAAATACACAGCCTGGCTATCTATTTCCCTATAAAATCAGCAGAAAAAAATATTAAAATAAAATAAATGATGTTCTAGCCCTAATAAGGTTTTTTTGGGGTTGCTGTCCTTGCCGCAGATATCAAAGGAGTCCTTCAGGTGTGTAGTGAAAGCTAAATACACAGCCTGGCTATCTATTTCCCTTTTAAATCAACAGCAGGTAGAATATATGTCCTCTCTCAACGAATGCAGCTACAGAATGATTCTAAAATGGAAGCTGTCATTCAGATGGAAGGCTCTGGAAGGGAGTGTATGCTGCTGATTGGCTGGAATGTGTTTGCTGACTGTAAGGTGCAGGGTCAAAGTTTCCTCAATGATAAAGAATAGGGGGCGGACCAAAAAGCGCATGTGTTCGCCGTTCGTTGCGAACGCGAACATGCGAAAATCGCTGCGATTAGTTATCCGGTGAACTGTTCAGGACATCACTAATACCAAGTCGTTGGAAAACAGAATTGAGGATCTTACAAACAAGATATCATCAATTGAAGACCGTAGTAGAATGAACAATCTTCGCTTCAGAGGCATCCCGGAATCAATACTAGACTGTAACTTAAAATCTTACGTGGAGAATTTCCTGTTAACTCTGGTTCCAAACGCTGTATCCAATGAAAATACTATTGATGTTATTCATAGAATACTGCTTGCGAAACACCAAGATAAATCTGTTCCTAGGGAGGTTATAGTAAGAGTCCACTACCGCTCTTATAAAGATGAGATAATGAAGAGGTCCTTTATTAAGCAAAGATTCTCTCCTCCATTTTATACCAACATTTTTTTCAGATTTGGCTGTATATACTTTGTCTAGGAGAAGAGAATTCAGTGCAATTACTCAGGTGCTAAGACAAAAAGAAGTAAGATATAAATGGTTATCACCAGTAGGTCTATCTGTCTATAAAGACTCTAAGTGGCATAGGATAAAATCAGTTCAGGAAGGGGTAAAAATGTTACAAACATGGAATTATGAAATAACTGCTTTAGAGCAAGAGGTTGGCCAGCCGAACCTAATTTCCAGTGAGCGTGTATGGCAAAAGAACTAGGAGGTTTTGGGGGGGGGGGGGTGTAACCATGGAGAGTGGATAGGAGGGGAATTGTATCCTCCCCCTGGCTCTCTCTCTTCACTGCTCCCCCCCTCGCCTCCCTAGGGAATGGAGGTTGAGGTTTAGTAATCTTATCTGGGGAATCGGATTGGCATCTCGAGAGAAAAAGGAAAAAAAAATGATAAGATAAAAAAAAAAGGGGGGGGGAGAAAATAGATAAGGGAAATAAATATAAAAAAAAATTAAACTATATTAGAGTAAAGCGGCCTTAATAGGAGGGCGTGATTGGGGAGATTTAGTTCACCATAAGTCATAGGAAGTAGTAAATTTAGCCAGATGACTAAGTCTTTGATGACTTTGTCCCTCTTTAAATATTTTGGCAATGCAAGAGATAATATTTGTTTTCTGTTTTTGTATATATCTTTATCTCTCTCTCTCACAGGTGGTTATAGTCAAGAAACAATTAGTATTAACCTAGTTATATGCACACTGAATTCTTTTTCCTGTTCTAGGAATCATAGCAATCACGTAGTGAAGCTATATGGATGGCTCAATTAGTCTCTTTATCCCTCCCTCCTTAAAGTCGTAAAGGCTCATTAGCTGAGTTATTTATCCAGGCAAGTTGAAGATTATCTTCAATATTAATATCGGTAAATTAAAACACCCTAGAGCAAATTAGAGGGCCTCCCTATCCCCGCTATGTTTCCTATGTTGTTATGGGGAACCTGTCCAGCCATTTTCTACTATCAGGTAGTTGCTTTGTAAACCTTACTGTAATTTGTTTTGTTTGTATTCACTCGTCGAGGGTATTTATGGGGGTCTGTAAGAGCAAGTATACGCTCTATAGGCACCTCTATATCCAGCTAGGGTGTGGGATGTAAGTTGAAAACTCGATAGTTGTGTGGGATATATATAGAAGGTGGGACTAACTAAGTAAGACACTTGAATCCACAAATTTGGTTAATGATTAAAGGAATAAAAATAATTTCCCACAATGTTAACGGACTAAACTCACCGACCAAAAGGAAAATAGTTTTTTTAAACTACGCGAAAATCAAAGCAGACATATTGTGCCTGCAGGAAACCCACCTGAAGAAAGATTCAATTAAGTATCTGGATGATAAACAATACCCTATTAATATACACTCGACCTTCATAAGTAAAACCAAGGGAGTTTCTATAATGCTTAATAAAAGATTAAAGGTCTCTGAGCTATTCTCAAAAATAGATCACCTAGGCAGATATATAATATGGTCAGGGTATATCAATAATAGTTTTTTTACCATAGCAAATGTCTATTTGCCTAATAAAAATCAGATTAGCTACCTAAAATGTTTTTGAAAGATCTATATAAATTAAAGAGAGGGCTGCTTATTATATGTGGAGACTTCAATTTGATAAGGGATTTCCATATGGACAAACAGAGGGCTTATAAGATAAAATCGGAAGCCAAAGAATGTAAAATTGCCCTAGATTTTTCCAATATCTTAAACAACTATGAGCTGTATGACATATGGAGGGTCTTCCATCCCAATAGTAAAGATTATACATTATTCTCGAACCGTTTTGAATCTCTATCTCGCATAGACTATATATTCTCTGATTCGAACACTTTAAAATTGATAGCGAAGTCAGATATTATCTTAACACCCTGGTCAGACCAAGTATGAACTGTATTATTCCTGCGGATTCAGTGGAATCGAAAGTAACAAAAAAATGGAAAATCAATCCTATACTATTCAAAAATATAGATAATCTCAACTCAGTAAAAAAGGATACTTTGGAATTCTTTGAGCTTAATAAAGACACAGTGACCTCCAGTAAGATACTGTGGTGCTCCTACAAAGCCTATATCTGGGGTAATCTCAAGGATGGCAGACATAAACAAGCAGACATAAACAAGCAAAGGGGTAAACCCCTAAAAATCTTATATATCGAATTAGAGAAACTGCATCAGTTCAACAAAAAGAGACCAAACACAAACACCGGCCATAAAATAAATATATTAAATAATCAAATAAATCTTATCTTACAATCTCAGGCAGACAACCCTCTCTGGAGACTGCAACAATCAAACTTTCTCTATGGTAATAAAACCGGCAAAATTCTCGGGAATAGATTAAAGAAACAACAAAATCACAATAGGATTTTAAAAATATTACATAATGAGAAAAAAGTTCACATGAATCCAGATAAAATCGGTGAGCTTTTCCAGGAATTTTATGAGAATTTATACAATTTAGACAAAGATAAGAATGTGGTTGCACCTGACAGAGTTGATATTGATTCCTTCTTAGATAAGATCCAGATCCCTAGGATTTCGGACCAAGAATCCATAGATGGGGAAATATCGGGTGAAGAAATTATTAAAGTATTACATTCTGGTAAAACAAACAAAGCACCAGGCCTAGACGGTTTTGATCATATGTTTTACAAGGTGTTACAGTCTGAGCTCAAACCGTTTTTGCTTAGTTTATTTAACGAAATTAAACAATCAGGCCATATCCCGTTGGAAATGACTGAGACAAAAATTATAAATATTCTGAAGGAAGGGAAGAATCCTGAGGAGTGCAGTGGCTACAGACCAATCTCACTAATAAACATAGATGTCAAAATATATTCAAAGATCCTAGCAAACAGACTAAAGAATATCATTGTCAATCTGATCCATCCGGATCAAACAGGGTTTATCCCAGGATGCCAGACATCAGATAATTCAAGACGACTTTTGAATATACTATCCTATGTCAAAGATAAAGATAAACCAGTTATGATACTTTCATTAGATGCCGAAAAGGCCTTTGACAGAGTTAACTGGGAATTTTTACTGTGTGTATTAGTGAGATTTGATCTGGGTGAATTTGCTTCCAAGTAAGTTAAAGCTCTCTATAGAAACTCCTTCTCACGTGTTGTGAATCCGGAATTTGAATCAAAACAATTTAAAATTGGGAATGGTACCCGTCAGGGTTGCCCTCTATCACTGCTTCTATTTACACTCTTCATGGAACCACTGGCAATACATATACGACAATGAAATTAAAGGGGTTTGTATAGGTAAAGAAGAATTTAAATACATGGCTTTCACTGACGATATTATAGTCACCCTAACAAACCCAGAACATGCGTGCTACAAACTCCAAGAAATAGTCGAGGATTTTGGTAGGCTTTCATTTTTCAAAGTTAACCATTTAAAATCAGATACCTTAATCAATGGTATAATACTGGAAACAAAAAATAAATGAATGGAAGATTTCAGCTTTAATTGGAACTCTAAATATATAGTCCATCTGGGAATAAGATTCTCTTTCCGGGTGGATAAAATTCTCAAAGACAACATTAATGAGGTGATGAAGCGAATTAGACCTATATTAATTGATTGGAGCTATTTAAACCTATCTTGGTCAGCTAGAATAGCTTCAATTAATATGAATATACTTCCCAAAATTACATACTGTATGAGATCCATACCTGATGTTTTAGCTAACAACTATCTTAAGTGTATTCAGGATCAATTAGATAAATTCCTGTATGCAGCGAAAAAAACTAGGATCTGGAAAAGTATAACCTATAACAAACTAATTAATGGAGGCTTAAATGCACCAAGTTTAAAAGAAATCCATTTTAAGATAATTATTGCCCAACTTATTTGTTGGAACATCAACAAATATAAGCCAAGATGGTTAATGCTGGAAGAAGCGCTAGTGAAGGACTATCCCATTCAAATCTTAATTTGGTTACCTGCATATGATAAAGCTATGTCTAGTAATCTCCCAAAAAATGTAAATGCTATCATAAAACTCTGGTATAATTCTAGAAGGAAGATACAACTATCAAATATACCCTCAATTGCAGCTCCTCTGGAATCTTTAAGATCGATGGCGCAATGTCCTATAATAAAGATGTTATCTGACAAGGGCTTAAGAAGTATCTCTCAATTATATAATAAAGGTAATCTCCTTACTATTCATGAGCTTTAGCACAAATTAGAGCCAAAAAAATTTAATTGGTTAAACTACGAAAGTCTCAAGCAAAACTTGTTGGAGAGAGGCTATAAATTCTCAGGGATGAATAATCCAACTAAAATAGAGGAAGCCATTATAAAAGGAGATTTATCACATATTATCTCTAAGTGTAGTAGAATTATTGATGACTCCATCCCCTTTATTAAAAGCTTAGGGGTTAAAGGGTGGGAAATGGATCTTGGAATCTGTTTAGAAGAAACAAGCTGGAGGGAAATTTTAAAAACCACAAAAAAATCCTCTGCTAACATAATATACACAGAGTTATATTTTAAAATCATTCATAGATGGCATTTAACACCAGTTAAAATTAGGAAAATCAACTCAGAGTAGTTAGATCGCTGTTGGAAATTATGTGGCTCACGATGGACAGATTACCATATCTGGTGGGAATGTAACAAAATGCAGAAGTGGTGGCTAGACATCTCCCAATTAATTTCCAAGTTGCTTGACAAACAAATTATATAGTCTCCTCAAGTAGCCATCCTTCATATGAATCTAGAGAAATGATCTCCCATAGAGAGATATCTGATATGCCACATCTTATTAGTGGCTAAATATATTATTGTAAAATATTGGAAGCAATCTACGATCCCAACAATTAGTGAATTGTGTAACCTTATTTCCATAAATAGAGAGTTAATGAATAATAGGAATTCCATTTCATCAGAGCGTTATGTACGCCATTTTAGCTGGCTGAAATGGGACAGCTACATGGAATCTCTATAACTACTGTAAAACTTATTCCTATTATTGTAATGCGACCTTAATTTGTATATCTCATTATCACTGTGTATAGTCCAATATTAAGTTAAAAAAAAAAAAAAAGTTTGGCCAGGGAGTTTATGTTAGTGAGTTTTGCTCCTCCTTTCTATTTATGGTTCTATTGGATCCAAGAGTCAGTAATTAGTTTTTTTCTCTTTAATCCTATTTATGATGTGGTAAATATGTACCTCCCGTTAGGTTATGGAATGTATCGATAATTGCTCCCACACTGTTGATGGTTTAGGTGTGTCTGTATTTAATGTACTAATCCACATATTAATGTATTTATTGTATTTTGTAAGTTTTGTATGTTCTAAAACTTAATAAAAATATAAAAAAATAAAAAAGGTATTATTTAATTATTGGAAGGGGCTGAAAATGAACAGGCGGTGTTGTTACATATTGGTACCAATGACAAAGTTAGTGGAAGACGTAGAGTCCTAATAAATGATTTTATAGAACTAGGTAATAAGCTGAAAAGCAAGGACCTCCAAGGTTGTATTTTCTGAAATACTACAAGTGCCACATGCTAGCTCAGGGAGACAGAAGCAGCTTAGGGAGGAAAATGCTTGGCAAAAAAAATGTAGAACACTGACCTGACGCCTCACTTGGGTACAATCTCTATAGCAGGGATGGATTAAACCTTAATGACAAAGGAGTTTATGTGCTAGGGGATAGGGTGGTAGTACTGCTGGGGGAGTTTTTAAGCTAGTAGGTAGGGGGGGGGGGCTAGATAGAAGTAATGGGGTAGTAAGTGTAGAGGGTATAAAGGATGAATTAACTAGTCATGGGGGAGGAAATGGGGGAGGGTTAATATAGTAAATAGGGAGGTATTGGCAAGTAACTCAAATACAGTGGCAGGCACTTCAGAACTACAGACTCATAACATAAAGTGAACCTGCTAATGCCAGAAGCTTGCAAGGAAAAATGGAATGGAAATAGAATTAAGCAGATCATGAGAAATGGGATTTAATAGGTATTACTGAAAAATGGTGGGATGACTCTTGAAGATAGGGGCAATAGTAAAAGCGGAGGAGGGATTTGTGTGAATGTTAAGCCTGCATTTAAGCCCACAATAAGAGAAGATATTTATGCTAGAACGATTTATAATGTTAAATGTTCGTGGGTAGATTTAAATAGCAGAGCAGCGAATTCCAAAAGCATATTGGTTGGAGTATGCTATAAACCCGCAAATATAACTGAAAGTGGGGAAATGCAATTATTGTGAAAGATTGGAAATGCAGCTTAGGATGGTCTAGTTTTAGTAAAGGGAGATTTTAACTACCCTATAATAAACTGGATGAATGAGATCAGCAGTTCAACTAAGTGGAGCAGGTTCTCCAGTACACACAGAGATCAATATCTGGACCAGGTTATATAAGAACCTACTAGAAATGAAGCTATCTTGGATTTAGTAATCACAAATAATATTGATATGGTATCAAATGTTGAAATGGGGCAACCTTTGGGAAACAGTAACCACAACACATTCTCATTTGAGATTGAATTAAAAAACAAAACTGTAGGGG